>JAJEJO010000233.1:446433-515658 GCA_020662805.1 Glaucomys volans
AGGAGGAGGAGGAGGAGGAGGAGGAGGAGGAGGAGGAGGAGGAGGAGGAGGAAGAGGAGAAGAAAGAGCTGGCCCAGCTTCAATTCTTTATTCAGAGTTTCAGAGTTTAGGTTGTGTTTCAAAATCATACAGAATCAGAGTGGCTGCAGGCTTCATGGGGGTAACATCTAACTTTCCTCATCTCTGGGGCAGGAGAGAGACCCTAATTGTGCTCTGTGTATCTCCCTCATTCCCAAGTATTCACCTTTTTCTTCCCTTCCCACCATATTTAATGTTTAGCCTCCCCAACTTTCTGCCTAATCATCCTCCTTCCATCTTTGTGCCTAATAATTAAGTCCTAAACCACTCAGACTGGGGTACGCACTTTAAGGTTGTGGCTTTTCTCATATCCCTAGTTTTTATTAGCCTGGGACAGGTAGTAACAGTCTTTGCCTGAAGATGCTATAGAGGTGGGACAGGTAACCACAGTAGGGAGAAAAAAGGAGGATCTTGCCCTGTGATTCGTTAAGAAACAATATATCTAAAACTAAACCTCACTTTGAGAATGACCTTCTGATGACATTTGTAACTATACATTTGCTTTTGATTGACAAGCATCTGTTTGCTCTAACAGTGGTCAACTTTCCTTTATTTTTAAACTAACTCTTCCCAACTAGACACAATCTGGAGGTACACTGTGATCTGTTGTACCCACAAAATACTCCTGATGCCAAAGGTGTGGGATTTTTTTTTCCAATTCCCCAACTCCCCAGATACCATCTGAGTGTTCAGTGATTCAATTCAATTCTGATGCTACTACCTGGAGTGAGCATCAGACCCATAGGTGAAGTCCTTAGTCCCACTAGACTGACCCACCATAGACTTCCCCCACTTTAGATGCCAGTAGCAGACCCCAGGATACCTTCCATACTTGTGCCTGACCAACTACACATCCTCCTTCTCAAGTTTGGTAATTTGCTATCAAGGCTCACAGTGCTCAAAAAAATATTTTTATACAAGGTATAAAGGTTTATTATAAAGGATACAATTCAGGAACAATCGAATGGGAGAGATGTATATGGCAAAGTGTGTGGGGGAGAAAAACACAAAATTTCAATGGATTCTCCAGTAGTGTACCCTCCCAGCACATCAATGTGCCCACCAATCTGGAAGCTGTCAGAACCCCATCATTTAGGGGTTTTGCTGAGATTCTATTACATAGACATGATTGGTTTAATTGTCGCCATTTATGATTAACTCAATTTCCAACAGGATTTGGCAATGGGAAGTGGAGGTAAAAGTTCCAACCCTTTAATCATGCCTTGTTCTTTCTGGTACCAGCCTCTGTTCTAGAGCTATCCCACCAAAAGGCCATATATGACAAGCTGAAAGCTTATCCTTTATGATCAACAACAAGACAAGGATGCCCACCATTTGTATTCAATACAATACTAGAAATCCTACCCAGAGCAATTAGGCAGGAAAAAAATAACAGCCATTGAAATTAGAAAGGAAGAAGCAAAATTTCTGTTTGCAGATGACATGATTGTATATATAGAAAACCCTAAATACTCTGCCAAAAAACTCTCAGAACAAATAAACCTATTCAAGGAAATGGCAGGTAAAAATAAACATACAGAAATCAATAGTGTTTCCAAACACTAACAAATAAACTTTGGAAAAGAAATCAAGGAAACAATCCATTTATAATTGCTGCCAAATAAATAAATTAATCAATGAAATACTTAAGAATAAAATTTAGCCAAAGGAAAAGATACATGTACTAAAGCTATAAAATGTTTGAAAGAAACTGAAGAAGATTTAAATTAATGGAAAGACATACTATATTCATGGATTGGAATAATTAATATTATTAAAATATCCATACAACCTAAAGCAAACTATGAGTCTGTGAAGTTCCTTTTATAATTTCTGGTATTCTTCACAGAAATAGAAAAAATAATTCTAAAATGTATATGGTACTACAAAAGACCCTGAACAGCCAAAGCAACCTTAAGCAACAATAACAGTCAGGTACATCATATTACCTAACTTTAAGATACACTTCAATTAAGTCAAAGGGAGATCAGTAGAGGAATGGGTCTAAGGGTAGGAGATGGGGAAGAAAGGAAGAAGTTCTGGGGAATGATATTGGCCAAATCATGTTGATATACTGTATATTGTGTGTATGTACAAATGTGTAACAACAAATCCCATCAGTATGTACAATTATAATGCAACAATTAAAAATGTGGGGAAAATATATATACTTCAGTTATATTAGCAGTAAGCTAGAATAATGAAAGCTATGGTTATCAAAGCTGCATAATGCTGGTATAGACATACAAAGCAATAGAACAACACACAAAGCCCAGAAACAAATCTGTACATTAACCATCAATTGGACCTGGAGGAGAATGTCAAGAACACATGTTAAATAAAATGAGTTAGTATGTAGCATTCCAGGCATTACTGATGGTGAGCTTCATTTTTTCTCCCTGTTTTGTTAAGCTTTAATTGACAAAAATTATATGTATTATGGTATACATGTGATATTTTGATATACATGGATGTCATAAGATGATTTGATCAAACCAACTTATCCATTGCCTTTATTTATTTATTTATTTTTGTGGTAAGAGCACTCAATTTTTTCCCCAAGGGTCACTTTACCACTGAGCCACATCCCCAGCCCTTTTTATTTTTAATTTTGAGTCAGGATCTTGCTAAGTTGCTTAGGGCCTTTCTCAGTTACTGAAGCTGGCCTCGAATTTGAAGGGAACTTAATTGCTTAGAAATTTTCAAGTATACAACACATTATTATGAATTATAGTCACTAAATTTTACAATAGATCTCCAGAATGTATTCATCCTGTTTCTCCGAAACTTTGTACCCTTTACTCAATATCTCTGCATTTGTCCTTCCTCCCACAGGCACTCTGTCTAAGTCTGTGATGCAACTTTATAGATTCAACATATAACTGAGATCATGTAGCATGTCTTTCTTTGCTTGGCCCTCATTAGTATAATGTTCTCCAGGCTCATCCATGTTGTCGCAAATGATAAGATTGATTTCTTTTTAAAGATTGGATGGTATTCTACTGTGTGTAGGTGTGGACATATATGTGTGTGCATGTGTATGTACACACAATGAAATTGCTTACATATACATACATATATGAAATGCATACATATACATGTACATATCTATGTGCCAATCACAAGAAAGTTACAGAGACCATGCTGTCTCATCCTACTGCACTAATATGGAATTCCTGCCAGAAACACTGCAGCTGCTTTTCCATACAGCTTGGGTACTTGCTTCCTTATAGTTCCTGCCAGCTCAGAATAAATAATCACATGGCATTCTTCCTTTCTCTCCAGGAGTTTCACTACAATCACAGAACAATGTAATATTTGAGCCGGAGATTTCTGAAATACAATTCCATGGGCAATTATGTCCTTGAATATTCTGCATGAGCACCTCCAAGCAAAGGCATCAGAGGACCACCCAGCCCTGGGTTCAAGAAAGATATAACCAGTGTGATGACTACTTTGTGAATCTCAATGAATCCAAGGTCTCATCCCAGGTATGGGTGGAGATACTATTTTGATTATAGACTTGGGAACCAGGCAGATGATGGAGTTAATTCCTGGCTGTGTCTCTATGAATGTGGGCAAGTGATACCTCTCTGTGCCTCAGATCCATTACCCATAAATGAAAACAATAATGTCTACTTCTTATAGGGAGATACAAAGAAGAGTCATTAGAGTGGTTAGTAAGTAATAACTTAAGGTAGGGCTCTCAAAATCTCTGACTCTGGAGACATGGGACCATAAGATCAAGAAGGATGCTTTTTCCCTTAGTCTGCCAAATCACTACAAGAATATAAGCACCAGCCATGAGAGAGGAGCTTTAGTTTACTCTTTACCTTTAGTTTAATGGGTATCTCAACACAGTTTGCTTCACTGATGTGTACTTTGATTGACTCCTCCTTTGATTTTTTTTTTCCTAAGACATGTATAATACAGAAAGATCTGCTTATAAGTTAAAATGTCCCTACTGTTCCATCTAAATTGCTACTAGGATAAATTTTCTAGAAAAGTTGATCTTTCATCTCTTGATTTTTTTCCCTTTCTGAGTTTAAAAGGCTATAGTGATTTTAGTCTTTTTTTCATTTAAAGCAATGGGGGGCTAGGGTTGTAGTTCAGTGGTAGAGTGCTTGCCTAGCACATGTGAGGCACTGGGTTCCATCCTCAGTACTACATACAAAATAAATAAATAAAATAAAGGTAATGTGCTCATTTAGAGCAATGGTTCTTGAGCTGGGTAATTCTGCCCCAGATAAAGAACATTTGGTCATACCTGTAGATATTTTGATTATCACAGTGGGGAAGTGGGTAGAGGTCAGAAAGCTAGTAAACAACATTTAATGTAGAGGACAGTCCCCACAACAAAGACATATCTGGCTATGCATATTAATAGTGCTGAAGTTAAGAAACCCTGATTTGGAAGGAGGCTGATCATCTTGTCAGAATCAAGCTGGTAGCTCAGTAGCTGCACTTCTAAGACAAGAACTTCACATCCAGCCTCTTTGATTCCTTCTCTTCTCTCTAGCTCTGACAAAGAGCTGCTTCAAAATAGTAACGTGCAAAATCTATCTTAAACACATGGAGTCAAGAAATTCAGAGCTAAGGTTTAAAAATGTGAGGCTGGCACTCTGCTGTTAAAAACAGACAAAGCCTGAAGGTGCCAGGGTGTGAGCTGGAGACACAGCGTCAAGCCAAGCTTTCAACTCCGACCCTGCTACTTTTGGCTTTTGTGGGCTTAAGTCAGACTCTGTCTGCTATCCTGGGGTGGTTGTTCTGTGGTTTCCTTCTGAGTTCTATAGAACCTGAAGAAACAAACATTGGCAATACAAAAAGCAGGCCTCAAGAGATGGAGGCATGAGCTATTTAAGGTTTGGTGTCTTAATTTTGAAATACCTCTTTGACAAAACCATTAAGATGTGGTTTATGTTCTAGATTCTTAGCATTAAAACACAGCTATTGTTTATATGACCATCTGTTCAATAAATCATTTACTTATTAATTTTGTGAGATTATAGTTGCAAGAAAACAAAATGGCGCAGCCAGAAAACACGATAATTAAAGACAAAAGAAGAGTGGATTCCAGCCTCTCCTCTACTGTTCACATTTTGAACAAGTTCTGTAATTTCTTTGGGTCTCATCTCCTCCTTCTATAAAATGGGGGAAATAATCACTACCTTTATGGATGAGCATTACATATGAAGTACCAACCAGAATTATGCAGCAAAGAGACTTTTGGTAAATATTAATCCCTTTTCAAGAGGCAAAGTCTCTTTCTTTAGTTTTGAAGTCAGATTACACACATATGGAAAACAAAGCTAAGAAACTGGAAGGTCGTGATTGGTTTGGCTTAAAATCTCAGGGCAACCGACCATGAATACTTAGCTCAGAGCTAAAACAAAACAAAACAAAAACTAGCCGTTTTGTACATTTGTAGGAAGACAACAAGAAGGACTAGAGTATCACAGGTTGAAAAGTCAAGGGCATATTCAGGGATCATCCAATTGTCATAATTATGTGAGTCCAGCATATTTATAAGAGTATGAGCAAAGTGAAGCTGGAAAAGTAGTTGGTCTGTAATAATCAGATATCAGCACAATTATGGTGTATAATAACCTTTGCAAAGCTGGAGGGCACATTAACGTAGTGTTACTCTCATGCTTGAAGGTCTGCAGTTCATTAAGGTTCAGTTGATGATCAAGGTTGGGCTTGGCCAGGTAGCTCTGACTACATGCTACTTCAGGTGACTTCGATCCAGGCACTGGATTGAGCCTCCATCTTTTTTGAGTGCTAATTCTAGGCTAAGGTTAATGGAGCAGTAGGAATCCAGGTTCTGTTCTTCTCATGGCAGATCCAGAGCATAAGAGCCAAGTCAGAATATAAAAATCTCATGTAAGACTTTCGCTCCTGCAGTATCTTCTCATATTTCATTTCCAAAGCAAGTCACAAGTGGAAAAGGTAGATTCTTGAGAGAGCGTAGCAAAATCACAAGGCAAAGTATGGACATGGTCTTATCACAGAGAAGAGAAGAATTAGGACCAATAATAGAATCTACGGCAAAGTCCTGTGAGGGCAGGTCAGTGATGAGTTGTTAAAAAAATTATTGCAATAGAAAATTTTTAGACGGGCATGATGTGTTCAGGGCTAGATCAATGTATGAAATAAATAGGACACAGGATACCAGAGGCAGTTAGAAAACATTTCTGTGGCTGAGAGGAAGAGGAGCTGCATGTCAGAGGAGACATTGGAAAAGGAGATAAAAGATGACAAGAAGGATTGAGAACATAGTATTTAAACAATTTATTGATTGATTGTTGTGTGGGGATAGTAGCAAAAGAAAAGTCTTCGAAGATAAATTCAGAATGTGAGGGTTTGGGTCTGGTGGTCTAGGAGAATAATAAAGTATTTATAATAGTACAAGAGTAATGTATTGAACACATTTTCAAGTTTTCCATACACTGTGCTAAGAATTTTATAGACTTTTAAAAATGTTCATAATAAAGATAAGTACAAATTTTTTATCTCCATTTTTAAGATGAAATAGAAAATTAAATAAATTACCCAAGATCACAAGACTATGAAGTGGGAGAATCAGGATTGTAAATCTAGTGGTTGGCTCTGGAATTCATATAATACTGCAATTAATTTATTTTCTACCTAGCCTTGAGACAGAAATGTTCATATTTCAAATCATATTTCATTATACATCAAACCATTTACTGGTGATCAATATCATTGTCTAAATGACAGAATTCTTTGAAATGCTATTGATTTTTAGGCTGAAAACTGTAAGACTGTATTGATTGATACTGTGGTCAACTAAAGCAGTCATGACTGATGTAAGAGTCACATCTACAAGTGGTTTATGGACAGTCTTTTATTTAGACTCCAGTTAAGTCGTCCAATTTCCTACTCCTCCCTAGCCTGACCACATCCCTAGTGCAAATATAAAGTAGGGGTTGTCAGTAGAAATAAATCCCTCCTAACTTTAAAAAGTCCCTCCATGTATTCTTAATACTAATTAGGCAAGTGCCACATACCCTAAGGCTCTTTTCTTGTCTAATGAGGACACCAGTCTAATAAGTATCCAAAGATCTTTCACCTCTCAATTATTACCTCCAAATTGTTATTGTCTTCCATATTCGCATTTTACAGTTTGGGGGATCAAACCTGTACACGTTGAAAAGGTCTCTTAGTCCCAGGCATTTGCACTATAATGGTTTCAACTCCATGCATTGTGCCCCAAATTTTAATCTAATCTTTGAATTCCATGGCATTTCTGCATAGAAGACACAGGAAAGTGAAACATAGAAGTTTCTTAAGTATCCCCTTTAATTACTCTACAAAGTACTTCTGCTCAATCATAAGTTTGATCATTACTCCTTTTTAGAGGAGTCCTTTCACTGATTGGGATCCAAGGACAGTGTTCTGGTTTATGATGCTGAAAGAGAAGGAACCCAGAGTCCTGGGAGGGTTCTCAAATCACCACACTGGAGAGGGTTTCCTCAAGTTGGGCTGAAAAAAATGTATAAATGGCCCATCTCCTGACTGTATACAGGGAAGAAAAGAAGGCCTTTTCCTTGTTGAAAATCCGGAAACTCTTCAATGAGCCTTTTTTGATGAAGATGCAGTCCCAGTACCTGCCTTGAGGTGACCAGCATAGACCACGGGTCAGTCTCAGCCAGGTGGTTGACATCTGCCAGGTGGCCCAGCAGACCACACCTTACACATCCCATGCCTCAATGCTTTTTGAGGCAGGCTTTCATTTTTATTTTGTTGATCACCATCAATTTAAAAGGTGCCATTTTTGACAGTTTTCATGCTCCTTTTAAAAGAGGGCTGATATTGGAATGGAGGTAAGCAGGAATATTCACTTGCCGTTCATAGAGATAATCTCCGTGTGGTTCCAACAAAGTCAATGATCTATTCCATTACAGTTGGAGGAAACTTTGGTTCAGGGTTTATCATAAATGCCTTAGAACAGGAGACCAATACAATATATGAAGCCTGTGAAGGAGAAAAAAATGAATTAAATTTGAAAACATAATAGATATTTAAGTGTAGCCATAACTAACTATATTTATAAGAATTTCTTATGTGATAATGCAAAGACACCTAAGGAGCAATCCACTCTAGTGATGAGAATACAGGGAGTCAGAATTTTTAGACAAGTCATTTAATTTCTTTGTTCCTCAGTCTCCTTCTATGCTAAGCACAAGTAGCAATAATTTCCCTGTGAATTTCTTAAGGTTATTTAAATTTCAAAGTGCTTAGAAAATTGTATAATGCATTACTATATCATCTGTTCATATCATTACTTTATTCATAATATGAAAATTATGGAAAGTGGCATAGCCCAGTGTAATATATTTCATATACAGTTATAAAAACTAATGCATGCTGTTTTGTTGTGAAAAGCTATTATAATGAACATAGTTTGGTAGAAACCATAGTGACCTAGAGTTAGAAGATCTGGGCTTTAGAATACCTGGGCTTAATATTAGTACATCCTATTTTTAGCTGATTCACATTTTTTCAAAATTTTTTTATTTTGTTCTGATTAGTTGTACATGACAGGAGAATGCATTTATACCTTTTGATAGATCATACATAAATAAAGTGTAATCTCTCATTTTTCTGATTATACATATTGCAGGATCACATTGGTGATGCAGTCATTCATGTACATGAGGTAATAAGGTCTGTTCCACTCTATCATTCCTTCCCCCATACCCCTTCCCCTCCCCTTAACTCCCCTCTATGTTTCACTCTTGAAAATCTGTCTACAACTCTAAAGTTTGGATTGCTCCTGTCAAAATGGGAATAATGCATGCTCTGTCAACCTCATAGAAATGTAGTAAATGAGAAGCCTGTACCAGGAAGCCTTTGAAAAGGACAAAAATCCCACAGGGTTCAAGACTCTTCCATTGTCTTTATAGAGAGAACATGAACAACCTGTGAATTTGGTGACAAAATTTTTACAAAAAAGATAATCAGAAACACCAAATTCTGCATATAGAATTCCACTAACTTTTTCCTTACATCCTTTCATTTTGAGCGATAGTAGAGAGGGAAATATTAAATATCTCATAAAATATCATTATTAAAAAACATGGTAGCACATGTTGCTGGTTCTTTCTCCCCATTCCTCTCCCTACTAGCTCCTGCTAATGCATATCCCAGGTCCTTGCAAAATCCCTACCCTGTGTTACTTCAAACCCAGGGGGTTCCCACATGGGCTCACATATTACATGACATCTACAGTCTGCCTTTTCCCATCTGCTCTGCTTCTACTTAGCAGGTCACACGCACTGAGAGCTACTGCTTTTCTGTTGAGCATTACAGGTCACAGTCGTGGGCAGTGGTATTCTCTGACGAGCATGGGTTTTCTGCTGCTATTCACATGCAGGCCTTTGAGCACCCAAAGTTGTGGGTCACTCCATTGTGAACTGGGGAAGGGAAGTCACAGGACTCAGTCTCCCAATTTAAATGCTACACAAAGAGTAGAACTGGGAACAAACCCAATCCCATAGAGTTTTAATGGCATCCATCTTTCTAATTGCCAGGATCAGATCAAGACACAGCTAAATTAAAGGTACCACACTGGACTATGGATGATCTACCCCCAGAAAAGCAAGATGAAGTAGATCCATCCCATGGACATTGGTTTCCAAGAGATCCCTGCCTTAACCTAAACCCCAACTCACCACAGAGGCCAGGATAGCCTGAGGGAAATTAGCTCCAAATTTCAAGTTCCATCTTAGGCCTAAGATTTCATTCCATCTCCTTAATCTCTTTAAAACAAAGTCTTGTATCTTCCTCTCCATTTTACATGCTTTGGAAAGATAGCACTAAGTCTCCACCTGTTCTAATAAATAAAACATGACAGACAACCAAAAGTGTGAAAGCCAAAACAATGTGAAAAACTGCCTCAAAAGATGAGCAGCCTATTTGGAGGGAAAATATGTGGGTTGCTAGTGGGAGTTTCTCACTATTCAGTTTTTTACATACGCTTTTGCAAAAGGGAAAAAGTTAAGAGGAGGTGAAGTGTGGAGATCTAGCTTTATTTAAACCTTTTTAGAAGTCAGATTGCTATTAATCTATGGAAATATCACTTTCAAATATTAAAAATCCCCTCAAAAATAACCTCCAGGTCAATCTTGTTGGAAAACATGATATGCAAGACTGAACCAGTCATGTATAAGGAAAAATGAGTGACACCTGTGGCTGGAGGATGACTTGGAAGAAAAGGATAGAGATGTTTATTAAGAGAAAAATGAGGAATATTGCTTGGATTCTTGTTTTTCATGACAATAGTAAAACTTTTGTGTTAGTTGGCTTGTTGTCACTGGGACCAAAATACCTGCCAACAACACCTTAGAGGGCAAGTTTATTTGGGGCTCATAGTTTCAGAGGTTCAGTCCATTGTTTGGGCCTGAGTTGAAGCACAACATCATAGCTGAAGGATGTGGTGGAGGAAGGCTACTCAACTCATAGCAGCCAGGAAGTAGAGACAGACAGAGAGAGACAGGGAGGAAGGGGTCTTGGAGAGATATAATGTGGGCCATGCCCCCGTGACCTACTTCCTCCAACCATGCCCTACAGTTACCACCCAGTAGTTCATTCAAATGGATTAATCCATTGATGAGGATACAGCTCTCATAATCAAATCACTTCATCTCTGAACATTTTTGCATCACCTAACACATAAACTTTTTTAAAGATCCAAACCATAATATTATCAACTTGTTTGGGGAGTTTGAAGTGCATTTGGAATCTTCATCTTGCTGGCAGTCTTAGCAACTCATTTTTTTTTTTTCTTTTTCTTTTTTTCTGAGGTGCTGGGGATTGAACTCAGGGCCTTCACTCTACCAACTAAGCTATATCCCCAGCCCCTCAGCAACTCATTTTTAATGAAATACTAAAATCATTGCTGTCCTAAATAAAATCTTACTATATCTTTGATGATTGATGGTGCAAAACAGAGGTGGCATTAGTTCATGGTTTATCATGGTGAAAAAAGAAACTTACATGGCCATTTTAATTGGTTTTATTTGTCATAACTTTTGTCAGATTCATCAGAGGAAATCTTAAATTCACACAGTACAGAATTGGATACAAAATCACTGATTTCTTCAACCCACTTCATGAGTTTTAAGGCATAACATTGCCATTCAAAGCTGTTTTGGGTTCATTTTTCAGGAATTATGGTCTAGAATCCCACTTTTGATTTGTTGGTTTTTTGAAATTTATCCATAATTGAGACTGATGGTTCATATACTGCTAAAGGTGACATCCCAAGAATATTTGTTTAATAAGGAAAAATGTCAATGATTTCTAAGGTATAGTGATAGAGTTAAGATAGATCATATACCAAAAATCTAATAAATTGAACAAAGAAAAGGAAAGGCAATGTATATGCAACACACACACACACACACACACACACACACACATACACACATACTCCATTGGCACTTAGATAAGATGCAGTTTCATACCATGATTTGAAAACAGACTGCCAAAAACCCAGTGATTTATGCCTGTCTTCTAAAATCCACAAAAACCTATGGAAGACCCAAATATCATTTAAAAATCCAGAAAAAAAAATGATTTAGCCAAAGATGAAATCCAAGGAGGAAAGAATTCAAATGATCAAAGATAACAGGAAGAAATGACAAAAGGTTAAAAACTTATAGGAGAGATGAAAGATTATGGACATGGAAGATAAATCACAATAATTAAACATACATATAATTTGTTTCATGAAAAAGAGAATGCAAGTGATAGATTTGAAAAAACATTTATCAAAGAAGAGATTATTCCCAAATAAATGTGAGTGTGTAAAAGCTGTAAGACTTTAGCAGAAAGTTTGTCAGTGCCACTGCTAAGAATTGAACCCACAAATACATCTAAATAAGTATGCAAAAGTCTAGTATGAAGATGTTCATTGCAGCATTTATTTTTTGACAGACAAACACTGGAGATAATTAAAATGTCCAATCCTTTGGGAACTGGTTAAATTTGGAAAAAGGCCGAAAGACAGAGAGTGGAGCAAAAGTGCCTGGCATATAGCAGAAAACAAATATTTAATAGAGTGAACAATAAATATTCATAAGGATTAAATCTTAAATATGTCTAAAAATTTTAGGAAGACTACATAAGAACCCATTTCATTTTATGTCTAATTTCTTACCAAGAACACTTGATACTTTTTTGTACAGTGAAAGTTTAGAGGTGACCAAATGCCATATTAGTACCATATACCATATTAGTACCATTATAGTACCATATAATACCAACTCACTATTCAGGAACATTATTTCTAAGACCTGCCTTATAATTTCTGAAAAATTAAGAGCTTTATGTTCTTTACAGTTGTGCTTAAAACACTAAAACATTTTCACTGAATTAACAAGAGGATACCATCAGGAGCTCAGAGTTTATTTAATTTAACTAAATGCCTGAAAGCTCATCTGGTGGAATTAGTAAAGGGTGCCATATTGATAGCTTCTCAATTCCATGAGTGACTGATGGTGGATGGTCCTGAGGAAGGTCATTTCAGGGTGATCAGGCAGGGGAGCTATGGAGTATAAGTTTAGGTTTAGAGTTATCCCAACCCAAGATAGGAGAAGTGGGTTTTCATCTACTGACACCCATCTGTTATTGGTTAGCCAAGGGTAGAGAGGCAGGGAGAGAACCCTTTGGATTTTCATTGGTGAAGATAAAAGGAGCTAAAGGAGTGCCCCACCACCACCACTCCTTGCAAAAAAAAAAAAAAAAAAAAAAGAGCTAACAGTTCTAAAGCTCATGAACATTCTCTCCAAAGTACTCCAAAACAAAGAGTGAAAAGAGATCCAAGGGACCTAGGAGGAATACTGCTGACTTATCTGCAGCAAACTTGCCTTAGAAAACATTAGAATTTAAAATGTCACAATGATGAGCAAATAGATAAACACATTTATGTAAAGAAGGAGAGAATTCATGGCTATACTCATGTTTTGATAAGAATTTGAGTAATACAAAAATAGCATTTCATTGACTCTGGTAATTTCTCAGATTATAACCTCTAATGTACATCACACACATCAAAACTATCAAAATCATTTCATAACATCTTTAAAAATAGTATATCATATCAGTGAAAGACAAGATTAATTACCCAAAAGCCAAGAAATAGCTGGTCAATCCAGGGAGAAAATAGTTATTTTCCCTGACTCATACCATTAGCAAAATTAAATTTCGAATGCATTAAAGACTTACGGTGATTAAAAATAAATTTTAAAAACTATGTAGAAGAATTTTTGTAATCTCTTTGAGCAGGAAAAGCCTTTCTTAATGTGATCCTACAGACAAAATATCAAAAGGGACTTAGCAGGACTGCACAGCTCAAAGCATAAGTCAAATTAGTTAACAAATGATTTAATTGTTCAGTTACAAAAGGCACTAAAATTGGAACTATTTTGAAAGAAAAAATGCAAAACTTTTTAAACCTCTTGCACCACAGTTGTGAACAAAAGCCTTAACTGCATGATCTCTCAAAGCCCCTTACGCCTACCTAATCTCCCATATTCATGATCATAGGATAACAGGCTGACACAGAACCACAAAAGCCATATAGTCTATACACACCTCTGAAGCCTTAGAGGCACTGATTGTCCCGGCTCTTGCACCTTGGCATTGGTAGAGCATGAGCTTGACATCACTGCACTTTTGTTTCTGCTTTTGTCCACAAACATTTGTAGGAATCAGTTCCCTCTGCCACTGGCTCAGATGGAAAACCAATCAAGAGATAGATGCTTTGGGTTAAACTTCATAAGGCTATTAGTCATGCCATGAATTAAAGCATAATTGACATCCCACTGTAACTCTCTTAGCACTTTGAGTTTCTGCACTTTCACCAACAGAATCTCACTAATAAAACAGGCAACCAGTTTTGTAAATTCCAATCACCCCTAAATCACCCTTGAAATCTCAGGGACCATAGTGAGCTAAATTCTCTTCCTAGGAATGAGAATGAGTTCAAACTGTCATGTAGTTTAGCTTTCCAGCTGCCCCCAGCCCTCTGGACTCTACCACCTCTGTTCTAGATTTGATGAACTGGACCTTGGGCTTCCTTTCCCTACAGATAAGAGCATAAGCATTTCCTTCCCCACGTACTTCCTACCCTCTTAACAATGGTGGAAACACATTTTTTTATAAAAAGAAGGTGAGAAGACAAAACTGCATTGGCTTAGGGTAAGTCAAAAATCATAGTGATAGTTTGGCAAGGAACCACATCAGTGAGAACCCCTGTTCTGTTTTTGCAAGATGGAGGAGAAACAGCCAGGATGCTAGCCAGCCCCTACTCAGCCAACCCAGGCAGCAGTGTTAATTGAGAGCGTACTCATTTCTTCTTCCCTCTCTCTTCCTACCTTACTATTGCTGGTTTTCTTTTTATTTTCCTTCCTTCTGCATTGTGATTATTGGCCACTACTCCATGCCAGACATGCCAAGAGGCACTGGGACCCCAACAGGAAACTAACCCTAAAGGGGCTCACCATCTTGACTGTTCTACAGGATCAAACATTTTCAGGCACAAGTCCTATTC
The DNA here is from genome assembly GCA_020662805.1 of Glaucomys volans. Lineage (NCBI taxonomy): Eukaryota > Metazoa > Chordata > Mammalia > Rodentia > Sciuridae > Glaucomys > Glaucomys volans. The sequence continues at coordinate 461,093 of JAJEJO010000233.1, forward strand.
CTAAAACAATCACTTACCTTCATGGACATCTCAGTGTGATCCCAATGGCCTCTGCCACTGCTCAGCCAACAGCAAAACTCCCCTTCACGATCAGGCCTCTTTCAGATATAGCGCCACTCACACAGCATTTACAATCCATATCAAACAAGGCAAAGATTTGATATCTTCTCCTGCAGGTGCAGAACTCCTTGACTTTGGCTGAATTCTCTGTTCCCCAGGATTCCAGCCTCATCTATTCCACTTCTTTACCTACACTCTCCCCAGACTGGACCATTTGTCTCCTCCCTAACCAGATCCATAGAATCTGCCAGTCCCTTCAAAGGTGGGCAAGTTTCTGACCTTCCCGTTGGGTTTGTCTTGATGGAGTCATTGGATAGTTAATATACTCTGACTAGTCATGTGGCCTACATCAATTCTTTTGAAAATATAGGGAGCCCTACTCATTGGGCCTCAAGGTGAAATCTTCCTTCGTATATGATGTGTACCACGCAGGTCAACACCAATACATGCACCATTTTCTCTAGCTTTGTTGTTGATTTTTGCCTCTGTTTCTTCTCATACACTGACACCATTGTTGTTGTTGATATGGGCACCTATTGGTATCTGCCTTGATTCTCTTTAAAAGTTTCTCCTCAAAATTGGTACTGCAAAAGTATTTTGCAGACACCCTCAATAATCCTAGTGGCTAACAGCTGACCATTTACTCTGTGGGAGCTGTGCTAATGCCTCATTCACATTATCTGCCTTCACAAGAACCCCTGATGCATACCCCATAGGCACTGTGGGAGAGCATCTTAGTCTGGATTCTCTGAAACAAGCACCTAATGTAAGATTTGGGTGTATGCAGTTTTTAGGAAGTGATCTGAGGAAGTAGAGTAAGAATGATGGCCTGGGAAGGTGTGTAAGTCACAAAGAATGCATTAATGGGTAGAAAACCATTGCAAGCAAGCAACTGGGGCATAGACGTCTCTTTTGAGAGATTGTAGTATGTACCTTAGAGTTATTCCACCAAGAAGCAAGGATTTCGGAATAATTTTTTACCTATTCCTCTCCTTCATTGGTAGAGAATTAGCCCCATAGGATTTAACTCCTGAGAGAACTTCCAGAACATGGAGCCCAAGCAGTCAAAAAACACCAGCAGGCAGAAAATCAACAAAAGCACAGCTGTGTGCAGGAAGTGTCTGCAGCTGACTTCAGAGTGGGACAAGGCAATGTGAGCAGGTCATTGACAATGTCTGCTGCAATAATTTGGGCAAGAAATAAAAAAGGGACAAACATGAGGAGAAATAAGATCTGATCTCATCCTCACTACTCTTATACACATAACCCTAGAATTTAAAACACATTCACTTAAACACTGTTAATGTGGACCTACTGTGTTGCACACAGTTCACCACACTGAGGGTATAGAAGTGAGCAAAAGAGTCAGTGACGTCATGATGTTAATCTTCCAGAACAACAAAGGGCTCAACAAATGGTGCCATCCATCCTCCCTCTACTGTTCTCTCTTGATCGCTCACGGGCTAGTTTGTAGATGGATTCCTGGACTTCAGACTTCAAATTCGCTTTGCCTAGACTTTTATGTTTGAAAGTGACAACTCAGATTTGAGAAAAACATCCAGCTAGTTCTTAACTGGCAAGTGGAACACACAGCAGCCTGTCAAGCTGCTTCTTGCCGTCATTTACAGATTCCCAGGTATTTCATTGCAGAGATTAAATATGGACTGATTTTGGTACACACTACGCATTTGTGTCTGCCACTTCTTTTTTAGGCTTTGTACTGAAGTCTCTGGTGCCTCTACTTTGCTTTATCTCTAGAGTTGCCAGCATGTTCTTGTCAACCCTGAAAGTGCTAGACCAAGGCTTGTCAATTTGACTTCTGAGGGTGTCACCCTTGATTCTGCCTTGTCACTATTAGGTATTTTGATTCCTCTTCACACAGACTTCGCAGCCAGCTTAGTGGAAGAAACCCACTTCACCTCTTTCATACTTACTCCTGATCTGGACATAGAAGAAGAGAGAATGGAGATGGGTAGTGACCTCAGCTTTGCAGATCAGGACAGGCTTATGTGGGAGAAATGGCTTTTATTCATATAAACTCTTGTCTACTCTACTGGACCATTGCAGTAACTTCCAGCTAATCTCCTTGCCTCCTCTCTGAGCTCCTTCAGAATAAAACTGAAGACCTTCCTAGTCAAGGCCTACAAGATCTTATGTGAACGGACTCCTCTCCTTCTCTGATCTCACCTAGAACTACCACCTTTTTCTCAGTTGCTCATTGTTCCAGTTACTCTTCCAGCAAGACAGGCACATGGCTGCCTTGGGGTCTTTGTACTTTTCAGTGCTGCAATGCTCTTCCCCAAACAACTGCATGGCCTGTTCACTCTGTGCTTTATCTAAGGTCTCTGTTCAAGTATCATCTTATCTGAGAGTCTTCCCTAATCCCCTATAATAGAGGGCACCTCCCATCCATTCTACTACCCTGTAACCCCTAAACCCTCTTCATGTTCTGTCATAGCAATATCATACCTTGGGGTTACTTTTTCTTTTTTATGTTTGTTTGTTTCTCCCCTCTAGAATGTACGCACAAGGAACGTTTGTCAATTTTGTTCGCTGTTAAATCACCAGAACTCAGAACAGGACTTGTCATATAGGAGACCATCAATAATTTTTGTTAATGAATGGTAAGAGGGATCTAGAGAGCACACATATATTAAAGGAACTGAACCTAGAGACATTGCAGTGTGGGTCTTCACTATTTACACATGAAAATTTATTCCCCACATACAGATGCCACTCCCATTGCTTTAGTGTTATGCAATTTTAAAACAATCTTAGAAGAGACAATCATCCAATGAAATTTAGGGAGAAGATGATCAATTGTACTCATCATTAGAGTGCTGCTGATTACAACAAAATTAGATAACATTGCTGACCATGATATTCCAATTATTCTAATCACCAGTGTTGGAAAGGCCAGCACTGGAGTGGATAGAAGACTGGGCACCGAATCACACTGCTGGCCAGAGCATGGACACATGCAGCTTTTCCAATTGGTGAATATGCATGAAAAGGCCTTAGAATGTGCAGTTTTCAATATGTCTGGAAAACATTTACTGGGATGTAGATACTCACAATATTTTTTTAATAAACAAAAGAAGAGAGTAAATACAGTATGTAGAGCAATAGCCCATTTTTATTTAAGGAGTTCTATACTGGATGATCAAATCCCAAAATGTTAACCGTGCTGATGTCTGGATAGCAGAATTGCAAGTAATTTTAATTTTCTACCTCTCAGTTGCCTGCATTTTCCAAATGCTTTATAGGTCACCTGCATTTACTTTTTATTATTATGCAAGCATAGTATAAAAATATTTCAAATACTGATAATCAAAAAGAAATAAGCAGAAACTAAAATCTATCTCTAATAGGAGTAAATCCTAGTAATAACATAACAATTTAAAATAAAAACAGTTTTTTAATTTATTTTTTTAGATTAGTGAAGTTCTTATAATAATTTTGCATATCCATAAAACATTTGGATTCAAATGACAAAATGTCACTGAATGCATGCAAGGATAGGGCCTTGCTCAGTAGACTTAAAATTCCATAAACTGGGCATTCACAACAACCAAGAGAAAAACAAAAATAGTTTATTTTCATGGTAAGTATTTTGATAACAAAAAATATATTTTTTGATGATGGGACATCCCCCATCTCCATCCTCTTACTAATATGAGGCCCACGCTGTATGGGCAAGCACTAAATGCCCTGTCTCAGAGCTCCATGATTATATTTTGGGATGGCAGGCTTGTGCACAGAACTTAAACAAGAATCATTCCAAAAGAAGCAACTGTCATTCTGGCTCCCTCAGGTGGGCGTTGTCCCGAGTTAGCGAGCTGGTTAGGAAGTGTCTCCCTCAGATCCATGCTCAGGTTGGCCCCATTTAGGAGAGGTTTCCATCCAGTCTGGCCCTTCAGCACAGGCTCTTGTATGCACTGTGAGCCTAGAATCTTCTCTGCACTATGCCCTATAGGCTGATGCTTTGTAACCCAGGAAGGTGACTTCAGACCCATCTCATTCCCATTGAAGTTAAGGAAGTGAAAGCCCCACCTAGCTCCCTCCATGTTGAAAATAGCCATCTACAGGAAATCTGAGGAAACTAGCCCAAGCCCTGGAAAAAATTCTCCCAATTGGTTGGTAATTAATATTAATTTTTATATTTATTTATAATAAATAGATAATTAAATATTAATTATTATTATCTAACATATAGGGAGATTTTAATTCAAAGAGTGTTTTTTCATGCATCATCCCACTCAGCTTTTACAACACTGTGATTTCAATAATAAAACCCAAATCGTGATGGCAGAGAATGAAAGAGTCAAAGTACCTTACCGAACAGATAGCCAAAGCTATTTCAATAATTAGACTTATGGTCAGTCATAAATCTATATGTAGATGGGACACCATATGATTTCAGAAGCACGATTTCAAAAGGCAATGTAGCTACTACCTGGTTTTCTTGGAACCCAGACTCCATGATAAGAGGAGGTCAGACAGCCTGTGAAAAGGCTCAGGCCAATTTTAGCTCAAGGCAAATTTCAGGATGGCATTGTTTTCTCAATATTCCTTCTCTCTTTCTCCCTACCTCCCTCCCTCCTTCTCCCTCTGTTCTAGCTTAATTGCACATTTTCACATTTTCCATAGGAACACTCTGTCTTCTAAAAAGTGAGTGGAAAATGTTAACTAGCAGTCATTCATCTATCATATTTAGCTATTGTTCCAGTTTGGGTTTTCTCCCCCTTTCAGCCTCCTGACTCTCTACTTTGCCTTGGTGGCACCTTGATCCGGTTTCCGAAATCATACCTCACAGCCTTGAGTGTCTATTCTGTAATTCTCTCATGCCCAGAAGCAGTTCCAATAAGTGTGCTCTTGGTTTTGGCCAAGTTCCAATTGACAGTTCCCCAGAAGATCTGTCTTCAATGTTCTGAGAGAGAGATTTCCTAAAACTCTGGATCCAACTGCTGCTTCAGTCTTTCCAGAGATTTTTACAAACACCCAGTTCTTTGCACTAATCTATATTCTGCTTAAAGTACCTTGAGCTGTTTCTGATTGCTGTACTAGCATCTGATGGGTGAAGCTCACCACTTAAACTCTCAGAACTCTTATCACAATGTGTAATTAAATGCTTATTTGTATATGTTTATTTGTGGGGTGGTTTGTTTCTGTCTGGGTCATTGCTGTGTCCCCAGCACTTAGGGGAGAGCCTGGCATCTAAAAAGGAGATTAATAAATATTTGCCAAACCAGTGAGAGAATTTAGCACTTTCAACTGTGTGGGGATCGTCAACTGATCATGGAGATAATTAGATTCACACCTTGGTTACCTCTTACTCTTTTAAACAATAACAAAATTGCAAAGAGTCTAAAAGGAATGCAAATATATAGTTCTGGTTTCTACTGAGTACTCAGTGTTCAAAATTGCTGCCTCCAGTCCAGTAAAAGACAAAGTCCTGGAGAGCCAGTAAAACAACTCTATGGATTAATTCTGCTCTCATCAAATCAATTCTGATCTAACTACTCAATCAGGAGACTTCCCTAGGCTAACTGGAGAAAGACTATGAATATAACAACCTGGGTATCTCTGGTTATGCCGCAGTTAAATAAAAAGGTTTTTCTAGGCCAACTGATTCTGGGTGGAAAGTTGGCAAATCCTCCAATCAGAAGGAAAAGCCTCTACAATCCAATGTGAGATTTGAAGGAAAGAAAGAGTTCGTGTACTCCTAAAGTTTGGTCCTTTTTTATTGCCACAAAGGAACTAAAGAACAGGAGACTATTAAGATAGGACTGACCAAAACAATATTTCCCAAGCATCAGCAGCTAGGCAGGCAATGTAGCCTGGTGGCTAAGGCCTGGGCCCCAAATTGCACAGACCTGGATGCAAATATTGTCTCTTCCATTAACAAGCTGGAAAACTTTGAGCAAGTCATTTAGCCTCTCTGGGCTTTGGTTTCTTTATTTGTAAAATGAAAATCCTAGTTACACCTACCCACGGCTTGTCAGGCGGGTTGTCTTTCCAATTGAAGGGGAATCACACATGTAAACTGCTTAGCGTGGAATTTAGAATCTAGCCTATGTGTGCTTCACAGGTGGCAACTATGATTTTTACTGTTTAATGAATTCTTTTCTTGTGCCTTTATTAAAGAATGGTGATATCTGAGCCCTCAATTCGAAACCTGAAAAAGGGGTCACTGGTCTTATTGGTATGTTAGTCCCAAGTACTTCGGTTGGAGTGAAGAGTTCTAAAAATGTGAGAAAGAATCAAGAAAGAAGGTGGAAATTCCAGACGGTATTTTCTAGTTTGTAGGATGCTTACTGTTGCCCACATCCTTCCAAAGCCAAGCCCACTCTCCCCATTCCCTGTGACCCTGATAGAGACGCTCTCTTCCCTGGTGTGATTATCCAGCATAACTGAGTCACCGGGACACAGTGATTGTTCTGGAGACCAGCATACATCACAAAGACTGCCAAAATGAGACCCTGTTGAGAACTGATATGGATGTACACCAAAGATTTTACTTCTTTAGGTGTTGCATGTTGTGAAGGCAATTTAAGTTTGGTTTTGGGTTTTTTTTGTTTTTTTGGGGGGAACTGGGGATTGAACCCTATGGCACTCCACCACTGAGCCCCACCCACAGCCCTATTTTGTATTTTATTTAGAGACAGGGTCTCACTGAGTTGCTTAGGGTCTCTCGAAGTTGCTGAGGCTGACTTTGAACTCGCGATCCTCCTGTCTCAGCCTCCCAAGTGCTGGGATTGCAGGCGTGTGCCACCGCCCCCCATGGCAATTTAAGTTTGGAATGGCTTTTCTAGGTTAATACTTAAAGGGAAACAGAGGTAGGGGTGAGGGAGAGAGGGAGACAGCAAACAAACGAACAACATTATCTGAGTTTCCTGCATCTAGCCATCCTTATGTAAAACTGCACCATTTTTAACATTGCATTATGTGAGTTAATACACCTTTTTTTCGAGTTTGGGTAGAAACTGTATTGAGTTAATGTATATTACTTCTATCCGAAACAACTGTAATTTATACAAGTACTGTCTTATTTGGGGGTTCCTCCAGTAGCAGACCCTGAGACAATCCCATCCAAGGGGCAGGGAAGCTGGGGTATTTATATACTAGGTCCCTTCAGTCAGTGTTTATAGGCTGATCTGGGTGTGTGGATTCTCTGGTATTCCAGTCTATTTTGGGAGCAGACACCAGAGGCTGGCTGCCTAAGTAAGCCCTTGGGCAAGAAATGCAAATGCTGAGAGTAGAATTGGGCCTGTGGGCATTACAATGGTACAGCTTCAGGGAATATTGGGGGTGGGGGTACCTGCTACATCCCAAATACTACCATCTGCTGCAATACAGCGTTCAGAAAAGATCCAGAAAAAGACCAGTGATAACAATAGCCTATGTTTTCATATGTCCTCGGGAGTTAGAAGAGATTTTGTCATGTCTCAATCCCTTAATGCATTTCTACTAGGTCACTTGTAAGAATCACTATGCCTGTTTTACAAAAAAGAAATCCAGACTCAGAGAGGTTGTAAGCTACAGAAATACACACAGCTATTAGGCAACAAGAGCCTCAAGCCTGAGTTTTCTAATTCCAGCTGTGCAGGATTGGATTCCATTTGGTTTCAGAACAACTCTGGAAAAATAAACCTTTTACAAATTTTTTTTCCTACCACTTGCTCTTCAAAATCTCCATACAAAAGAAACTTCTCCATGAGAGAAAGCATGTAGAATGTCTGAGAATAGGACTTCTGTTCCTGCTTCCTCTCTTTTCAAAATTCTGCGTTGCTAACATATTAACTTTACATTTTAAAACACATTTATGATTATAAAAAAGGAGGATCCAGCAAGTCTAAAAAGGTAAAAACTAAAACATCTGCCTTCTTGAAATTTATAAAATCTTTATAAAAAGAGTAAAATTGAAACAGCGTAAAAAGCAACCCATGTTGGAAATGCCCAAGACTGCTTTTCTAGTGAGTTTGTAGGGCAAATGTTAAAAGAGAACACTTCTTTAATACTTCACACCTTTGCCACATTTCAAGATGAAATATCTTCAAAAGAAGATTTATGGGCTTTAACGAGGTCAGCGGATGTCAAGGATGACTTTGGTTTTAAAGAATGAGTTTACAAATGGGACCCTAATAAGAATAAGTTATACTCCGTGTATGTGTTACATGTCAAAATACACTCTACTATCAAGCATATCTGAAAAATGAGTTTGCAAATCAAATAGCTGAGAGGGTAAAATAATAGAGACTACCTTTAAAAGACTTCTAAACATTAGGATGGGCATCCAAGAAAGCTCATGGAATCCTCATTTCTGGAAAATATCAGCATTACCTTAGGATCTAGCCTCCTTTCAAAGAAAATGAAAGGTACTTCCAAAATAAAAATAAGGAAATCTCTTAGTGGCTATTGATAGCCAGATTAATCTTTGATCACCGTATTTGGTTATTTGGAAATGGTCTAAAGTATCTTGTGAGCCTCAAAACAATAGTACAATAATTAATGCCCACCAAAGTACAAAAATATTTTTTGTGTGAGTATCTCATATCGTTGAATAAGAGAAAAGAACTGGAGGTAATGTTGATTATCTTACACATTTTACTTTAACAAGATGTAAATTGAGCTCCTGTCTTATACCAGCCAGTATGCTCAGTACTGGGAAGTTATCAATGAACTCTACAAACATGACCCAGGTCCCCCTGGGGATAAAAATTTAGTAAAGAAAATTAATATGTGATTGCAAAATGTGACCCAATGCAATGTACTACAAAAGCTTGTCACCAGAAAACTTCATTTTGTGGAGGAACTGAGAATTGAAAGACTGATAGGAGCCACAAGTGGGCACAGTTGACCCAGAGCTTTAGCTACCTGTAGGGGGCACAGGTGACTCAGAACTTTCCCAACAGGAAAGATCTCTGTGGGCCAACAGAGGAGGGATTCCTGCTGACATGTACATGCTGAGACAGAAGAGAACAAGCAGCTTGAGCTAAATACTGTACAGCCAGTCCCTGCAACCAGTGTGGAGTTCTAGAGAAAGCCCTTAATTAAGGGTCAGATGCATCAGAATTGAAAACCTGGCTCTGCTATTCACTCGTGGGGTGACCTTGGGAGGATCACAAGTTCAAGGCCAGCCTGGGCAACTTCACAAGACCCTGTCTCAAAATAAAAAGTAAAAAGGTGTTGGGATTATAGCTCAGTGGTAGAGCACCCTGAGTTCAATCCCCAGTACTACGAAAAAAAGAAGGAAGAAAGGAAGAAAGAAAAAAAGAAAGAAAAGAAAGAAAGAAAGAAAGAAAGAAAGAAAGAAAGAAAGAAAGAAAGAGAAAGAAAAGAAAGGAAAAATTGAGAGCTGTGATATGAGGAGAGAGAAGCAGAGAAACTGTCTAATCCTTCAACTTCAATCTTCAAAGTAACTTGCAACTGCAATGAAGACCTAATAATGCCCTGACCAAACCTGCAGGGAGCCCTGAAGCAAATAAACCCTACCAGAGTTGATCCATACTGGGCCCAAACAACCTACCCTTCTACTCCTTTGCTCAGTCATTGGGTATGGGCTTCCTCCTGAAAGGCCATGAGTCTGGGTCAGGTGGCTGTTGCAGCTGAGGCCAGCTCTGAAGGAGCTGGAAGTTGTGTGCTGACTACACACACCTCCCTGCAGTCTGGAAACACTGGGTTGTACACGTGTGTCTGCCACAAATACTGCAGTTCTGAAGAGTAAATGTGACTAAGCCCTTGAAAACATCTGGCACACTAGAAATGTATAATAAATGTGAGTTAAATCATGATCATTATCATCTACACATTTCTTTATTCAGCATTACTCAGCAGGCTCCTACCATCTTTTTAAGCATTTTTATCAAGCATCTGGTCTTTGCAGATTCTGTAGCATCAGAATGGAATGCTCCCCTGCCCTAAAAGTTAAATGCTTTCTCTTCCACAAATTTTTTCCAAACCCTACCTAATTACCTTAAGTGCTCTTAATTATTCATTTGAAATTTTTTGCTTATGCCTATGGTCTCCTAAGGCTGGGAGTATATGGTAAAAAGACACAAATTTACCTTCAACCTTATTTTCTTTCCTGGTCCTATCCCCTGCCCAAGTATTGTGGGCATCCAGCAATATGCCACCTGGAACCTATAGATTGGTCTACTTGAAGCCCTAATATCTGCTCCCAAGTCAATCTGTGTTTCTGGAAAGCAGAGATAATACTTTTTGGATATGTCAATCACAGTCTTCCCTCCCCAGACCCCGTATGCCATGTACATTCAGTAATATGAACTGAATTGAGCCCAGTTGAATTAAGTGAAGCAAGGTTTATCCTGCGTCTGGTTCTGATTCTTCTAATAAAAATTCATCACTGGGGAAACTTTCAAGGGAACTACTGAACTAATTCAAATGAAAATTCTTGTACTTTCTAATCTTGCACACAGATAGAAAGACTGTGCAAGGAAGGCCTTCAGATTTGTTCTTTCAGAACTTTGGATTATGTAGAGGGGAGTGAAGGAGATTTTGATAAATGTTAGTTACCATCATCATTTTTATTAATCCAGAAAGCCATGCAAACAGACAGGTGAATTCTCTCTCCATTCAGCAGCAACTGACTTCCAATGGAAGATGAGCTAGGAAGATGAGCTGCATAGTTTTTGTTCCAGATACTGCGCTCAGCTTGATTATAGAAGCATATATACATTTTGTAAAACATAAGCAAATGTCTCTTATTACATAATTTATGAGTTTTTAATAGTTTCTAAAAATAAAAGAAAACATCCTTTTATCTCTTCCCTAGAAAAGTTTGAAAGTCAATAACTTTTTAAACTACACTTTTACTAATTTTGTAAAATATACTGTGACGGATTATTGTAAATAATTTAAATCAACACTACCAATTTGTCAAAATAAGTGAGCACTATACATTTCGAAAATGACAGTCCAGTTTTTGAATACGTCTATGGAGTGTGTGCATACGTCAGTAGATGGTAGATCTTGACTTTTTTTTAAATTAAGGTAATTGAGGACTTCAATTACTTCGAAATACTCTTGTATTTTTAATGGACATTTTGCCCTTGGCTATTAGGACAGCGTTTTTCAGAGTCACTTCCTTAACAGACTGAACAGCAGCTTGCTGTAGGTGTGCAATTCTCCTCTGAGGCACGAGGAGGAGGCCTCCTCTCATCCAGATTGACAGGTGGGCAGGGCTTGTTGCCAGGAGTCAGTCACACCTGGATCATTATCCTCTGGGATGATTAGTTAAGTTTCTTGCTCTGGATCCAAGGAGCATCCTGGAAGAAGGAATTACAAGTGAGTTGCTGAGAAGTACAGGTGCATTGAGATTGTAAATCAGACTGGAGAAAAATGCATTTAAATTGGAACTGGAATAAGGTCAAAGTCCTGAGAGCCAGAGGGAGAATGCACAGAGGTGAGGCAGGGCAGTGGGGCATGCAGGTGAAGACCCAGGAGGACTTTCTATAAGATGAGGCTTTATCCTAGGGACTACAGGAAGCTATTGAAAGATAATAAGCAAGAGAGAGACAACCAAATTTGAATTTGATTTCCTTCCATCAAGTGTTAATATATTTAATCCAGATCCCTGGATGAGCACAACAGGTATGCATCTAAGTTTGTTAGAAATATTATCATTAGGGCCGGGGATATAGCTCAGTGGGTAGAGTGCTTGCTTCGTAAGTACAAGGCCCTGGGTTCAATCCCCAGCACTGCAAAAAAAAAAAAGAAAGAAAGAAAGAAAAAAGAAATGTAATCATCTGGTTTACTTGTTTAGAATTACATAGTACCTTTCCTCCCTAAGAAGGAAAAATTACACTTTAATACTGCTACTTTATGATTTGTTTAGGACAACTGACCCATGTCATAATGAAGAACTACTATAGGAAGTGTCTACACTGTCCTGGAAATAGATCTAATATGAAGGGGTTCCAAAATGCTTTCATCTCTACCACAGTTTAAGATGGAAAAGAAATATAAAAGTCACAGCAACTTAAAAATTCTACAGCTAACATATGTGTGGCGGGGGAGGGGGTGTGGGTATGTATACTTCATAAACTTGGAGAGTTATACAAAACCCTAGAAATTATCCGGTTCAACAGTTCTCAAACATTTTGGTCTCAGGAGCTTTTAAACTCTTAACAATCTCTAGTGAACTCAAGGAGCTTCTGCTTGTGTGACTTTCCTCTATTGTACTAGAAAATTAAAAGCAAGAAACCCTAAAACACAAGAATGTGTCATCCCACGTTTCATTGGCCATCAGAGCCATGACGTCATCATACATGTGTAGCCTCGGGAAAATTCCTCTGCATACCTCCTAAAGGAGGAGAAGAAGGTAATAGCATCTGGTACTGTTAAGAAGGTGGTTTTGCCCTCGTGGGCACCCTGAAGGGATCCCAGGGACCCCCTTGATCCCTGTACTACACTTTGAGAACCATTCATCTACTCCAACTGGAAGATTCCACCAAGAATATGCTTCGGGTCACACAGCTAGTGAGGGTGAGAGCCAGAGTGCCTGCCTTTGACCTCCTCTCACTGACCAGTGCCCACCCCCAAAGGCGAGTGACCCAGTAACTATTACAGTGTGTCTTAGTGAAGGTAAAGCCAGTGGATGGCAGCTGTGAGTGTTCAGTTTTTTTTTAACTGAAAGAGATGGAAAGGGCCCCAGAAGCGAGGTCTTTGTGGTCTTCTCCCATTCTCCTTCTTCCCAACCCTCTGTATGCCCCTGAAGGGAGGCACAGAAGCCAGAATCTTCTCCCCCAAGGCGAGTCAGGAATTAGAACTCTCCCCCAAAGCAAACCATAAAGCCTAAAAAGTCACTCTCCCTTCTCCCTTGAATACCCTCATTCCACAGGGACCCTCCCCACACCTGGGGGAAGGAATGCTACACAGAGAGGCCAAGAAGAATCTGAACAGACAGGCCTTGCTGGGCCTCCTCCTCAGTCTATTGCCATTGGATCAGACTCTAAGGTCCAGTCACATTTCTACCCAGCTGACCCGTTCTTAATCAAACCTAGGCATAAAAATAGAGTTTCCTCTGGGTCTCTGAACCTTTGTATCTGAAGGCTCTTGTATCACATTAAGCTCTGATAAAATAAATTTGTTGTGCTTTTCTCTTGCTAACCTGTTCTTTGTTACTGGAGTGTCCACCATGACCCTTGTGATGGGCGTGGAAAGGTAGGGCACCCATTCCACCCTCTCAGCAACAAATTAACTCCAAAGCCTCACTGACTTATGTGTCACTCACATCATAGTCCAAAGTAGGTAACCTTGGCCAGCAAGCATCTCCTGGGGTGCCTAACACATCCTATTTTGCCCTGGACTGTCACAGTGTTTAAAACTGAAAGTCTCATTTCCAGGAACTCCTTGAGTCCCCTGCAAACCTTAACTATCCCCTAAGGCTTTGAAGCTTCTGCTTCCAGGCAGTAGGAGAGGAAAGAATGTAGAAAGCACCACTTCTTAGAAACTTCAACCCTGAAGTGACATCCTCCACTTCCACTCACATTTCATGGCAGGGTAAAGGATAGAAGGGCACCCACGTAGGGCAGTACAGTTGGGCAGTTGGGGCCTTTGGAACAGAGAACACCCTGTTGGGTAGATCCTTAGACATCTTTGACAAAAAGATATTATCTAACTTTATTCCAGAACACTGTTGAAAGGAAGGTTACATTACAAATGCTACCCATTATTCCCAGGATTATAACAGAGATGAGAAAATTGAGCCCAAGAGCATGCAATGCAACTGTAGAGTTATTCTAATTTTCAACTCCATTCCTATGTGGAGATCTTGGTTTGAAAAAAATCATGATTCATTGATTTGTTTATGTTATATATTTCACATAATATATAAATATATACAATATATAAATATATAATATAGTACATAAATATTTATTTATTTATTTTGGTACCAGGGATTGAGCTCAGGGGTGCTTGACCATTGAGCCACATCCCCAGCCCTATTTTGTATTTTATTTAGAGACAGGGTCTTGCTGAATTGCTTAGGGCCTCGTTTTTGCTGAGACTGGCTTTGAACTCACGATCTTCCTGCCACAGCTTCCCAAGCTGCTGGGATCACAGGCATGCGCCACCACACCCGGCCATATTTATGTTTTGTAAAACAAAATACTACTTTGTTTTTCAATGTTCCTTAAGAATATTGGTCAGGTAAATTGTATTTTAAGTGCATTAGGAAAACTTTATACTTAAAGATATCCTCCTAATGCAAAATAATTTATTTGAAAAACAAAGAAAACCAAAAATATTCTCTGCATGTGACATGTGTGTGCATGTGTGTGAATGCATTTCCTTAATATGAAAAATGCTTTTTCCTCCTGCTCCCAAAGCTGAACTCTAACTTCATCATTACTTTGAATTTCAAATGTCTGATACTCTGGGTACCTCAGTGAAGTGGTAGAACAGTTAAATCTACCACCCCTACCAGAGTTTGAATCTAAATACAAATTCTGAAAATTGGTCCATAAATTCAGAAATAAGAAAACATAACTTCACTGGCAACAAAGGAACTTGTCCTAAAGAAATGCTACTAGACTGATTTCACCTTTTAACAACCCAAATTAAATTAATTTCACAATTTAAAATTAATAAACAGGAGCTATGTGTGGTGAGCATGCCTATAATCCCAGTGGCTCTGGAGGCTGAGGCAGGAGGAGTGCAGGGTGGGCAACTGAGGGAGACCCTGCCTCAAAATAGTAAAATAAGTAAATAAAAAAGACTGGAGATACAACTCAGTAATAGAATACCCCTGGGTTCAATCCCCAGTGTGGAAAAAAATTAATAAACAGGAAATTAAGTAAATAGCATAAAATTGAGTGGGAAGGAATTTTCCCTATCCCTTAACTTACATTAAACAAATCAAAGATGTTCTAGTTAATAAAAAAAGAGAGGAAAAACCTATTTGAAAACTGCAAATTGCTCTGCACACAGAAGTCACTGCTATTGCTGGATGTAATGACACTAAAACCACTCAACTCAGATATCCTTCAGAATAAGCAGAGAAAATGTATTAGTATGACATAAATGCATGTTGTATTTGTGCAGAGTTTCCAAATCACATGTAAAGTCATGAGTAGATCCCACATCACAGAGCCCAGGTCATTGTCATTCTATTGTTCCTGACAGCTCTTGTTACCCTTGAAGTTTAGCAAGGATTTTCAACAATGGCTTTAATTAAAATAATTTACATTTAATTAAAGCAAATTTGTCATTTATTAAATAAAATAATTGCTTTTCCTGACCTCTTATTTTCTCTTTGAGTAAATCATAGTTTACCACCCCAACAAAAGTAAACTTCACAGGAATGTGAATATTGTAAAAGTATGTTCATCTAAAATTAAACCAATTTTTCCAGTGTAGGATCATACTCATTCTTTTAACTAATCTGTGACTACCAAGTGGAGAATTCTGTAGAAAATAAGCATAAACATTGAGATTTGGGGGTTTCACCTGGGTTGCAATCTGGAGGTGTATGATTTTATTTTTACTGAAAATCAAAGAGATGTAAATATTAACATACTATTGACAAAAATAAAAGGTGTAATGTGTTTACATTGTATTTTCCCTAAGAATCAATAGTTAGAAGCATAATAGTAAGTGTTAGAAATGCTTAAGATACACAATGTTCTTCCCGTATAGAATTCTGGACTGTGTTTTACTTTCTGTAGTACCTCTTGTCTAAAAGAATTAACTGCTTAAAAAGAACTTTTTAAAAACCTCTCCTTCAGTTCTGGGTAGAAGCTCTTTATTTGAAATATAACTTGCCCAGAGCATGAAAATAGAAACAGTGGCAGCTCTTTCCATGTGATTTGCCAAAGGGGTGTTAAGAAATTTCTCTGTTTTTTCTGTATGTGTGATTTGAAAAGAAGTGCTAAATTGCTAAAGGAAATTAAAATGGAGGGAAAAAAATCGGAATCCTACACATTATAGTTTTTGAGCAATTTCCTGAACCCTACATACCCAGTTAAGCTGAAATCCAAATGTTGATAAAGGGAAGAAAACTTGTCGGGGACAAGCAAAGAAGGAAAAATAAACAAAAATTAAATTAAAATACTGTGGTTGGTGTCTTTAAAATAGAAATGTTTACCATATACTAAAAATAGCATCCTGAAAGCAGAAAAACAAAAGGGAAGAGCAACTAGTTGTTTGAAGAACTTTTCATTGAATGGTGGGAATGTCTATCTTTTTGATTTATCTATACTTTTATTCTTACATAAAAAACAGTCCTGGGCTGGGGTTGTGGCTCAGTGGTAGAGCGCTAGCCTAGCATGCATGAGGCACTGGGTTCGATCCCTAGCACCACATTAAAATAAATTTTTTTAAAAACTGAATAAACAAAATAAAGGTATTGTGTCCATCCTCAACTAAAAATATTTAAAATAAATAAAATAGTCTTACATATAAAAGTATAGGGAGAAAAAAACAAGTCCCAAGCAAACACCACTCTTATCATTTTGTTGTATTTCCTTTAGTTCCAAAACACTTCTAATGAGGTGGTTTCTTTCAAAAACAAAAACAGGTTCCTAAACCACTTTCATAGTTCTTAGAAGTAGATTGAGCTTTTGCTCTTGAAGAACAATGGGTATTCATTTATTTTGTTTTTCAAAGTCCAAGAGAGAATCATCCTTTTGATATTCCACCAGAGCAACAGGGAAAGAAGGAAATGTTAGACTGCTCAATTGAAATCTGATAGACCTTGGTCAGCATTTAAAAGCTCCCCAGGAAGCCCCAGCCTTCTAAAATGGAGATCGGCCATCTCCAGCCCTGACTCTGGCTTCCTCCTTCCTAATCCTCACCAAAGATTATCACCCAAGGTCTCATATTCATTTCACTCGCCTTCCACAGTGCTTTTCCAATCTGGCCATAAATACTTAGCCCATTATCCCCATGAGAAAAGGAAATGGCCCCCACTGAATTTACCCTTTGGATTCCTGTGATATCTGCAGACATGCGCCCTAAATCCAGATGTTCCAACTCTGGGGTTTGCTTATTGAGAGATATAGTCCTGATGCTTCCCTTAATATTGGCAAGGGACACAGACAAATACAGCTGAATGAGTGTTGTGAGCTCTCACCCTCATGAGAATGGGGATGTGGAGTAAGAAAACAAAATTAACTACTTAAAGTATTCTCTAAAGAAATCAGAACCTCATTACATCTTTGCATCTATCTTCAAAGTATCCTTATAAAGTGGTTGCTTATGAGACTTGATATCTTTCACAAACCAAAGAACTGAGACTTGCTGAGATTCAAACATTAGAGGTCAGACAACATTAGGACTAGTATTTGGGATATCTGACCCCTAAATCAATAAATTAATGTATGTCTGTTGATTGCCGATTGTTAATAAGCTTTCAATGGGCAATGCCAGTGTGGGATATAAACTCTCCCCTCTCAAATAATGCATAAGCTGAAACAAACGACAAGCTACTTTAAAAATGATACTAAAATTTTAGGTGTATGCAGAAAGGCCAAATGGATATTGCCAAGAATTTGCAAACTATCCTTAAAAAAAATAATAATTGAAGCCAGGAGCGGTGGAACATGCCTGTAATCCCAGCAACTCCAGAGACAGAGGCAGGTGGATTGTGAGTTCAAAGCCAGCCTCAGAAATTTAGCAAGGCCCTCAGCAACTCAGTGAGACCCTGTCTCTAAATAAAATATATATTTTATTTATATATTTTATATATATAAAAGGGCTGGGGATGTGGCTCAGTGCTTAAGCCCTCCTAGGTTAAATCAAAAAAAGAAAAAGAGAGAGAGAAGGATTTCCCATTTTCTGATTATGTGAATGGATGACGGTGTTGTGCTCACAGACAGGAAACTAAAGCTCAAACCTGGGGGAAGATAATGGATTCCATTTGGACCTGATGGTTGAGGCGGCTCTCAGACATCCAAAATTGGACATATGGGTTTACTGTTGGATATTTATATGATCAGAGTTTTTTGCTAACATGTGAATTAAATATTGTTATCTTAAAGTCTTCAAAATAGCTCTAATGACTTGGTGAAGAGAACTTTAATATAATCTCCTCTTAAAAAATAGCATGGAATAATAATTTTAAAAGCATTTGGAAGTCAGGCTTTTTCTGCAATCACATTCATCCATCTATTCACACATACTTACTCAAATGTCATAACTGAATAGGTCAATATTGTCATTTTACTGCAATAAATAGTATAGAATTGACTTGCTATCTGGACTTAAGGGAGTGTGTGTGCAATAAAACATGCCCTTACAAAGCATCCTGAAATAAAATATATTGGACACATTAATATTTGAATAAATATTTACAAAAGTCGTAAGACTTTACCTCAGATATCAGTGTATTTTATTTTAACAGGAAGAATCAGTTCCAGAGCTTCAACTCATATCCTTTAACTTAGAAGTTAATATGCAATTTACTTAATGCTTGGTTGTCAAAGCCACCCGCATCAAGACTCAGTATCGAAACAGCCCCACTCAGCAAAGCACCTGTACCCCCATTCATTATCATAAGGCAAAAAATCCCCGAATGGTTTTCATGGGTAATGGGTTGACATATCATCCTTGACACATTGCACACAGGGACGGAACATGCTTGACTCGGTCTCTCAGGCCTTCGGGCACTGCAGGATAGCAGGCCTTCACATCCATGCCTGCCAAGCTGCACAGGTGCCCTCCCTCTGTATCCAGGGGTGATTTGTTTGTGAATTTTTGATTCCAGAGGCTCATTAGGTGGAGAAAATATTAACATCAATAGAAGTTTGTAAACTTGTTAATGAACTTGCTACTCATTTGTGTGTGGGTGAGCTATTTGTAGTCCTTACATAGCCTTCATGGAGGTGAAGACAATATGCAGGAAGGATCAGCAGAACAGGGTCCTCTAAAGGAAATTATGTTTTAAGACTTAGAAGTATGTCTACCTTTTATTTGGTTCTTTTATCTTAACATCAAAATTCATCAAAAAATAAAGAGATGGGGGCCAGGAATGGAGCTCAGAGATAAAGCACTTGCCTAGCAAGCCCTGGGCTCAATCCTCAGCACCCACAAAACAAAAAGTAAAGTGGTACATAGACCAACTGCTATTTTGGCAGGATGGCTTTGAATATTGGACTTTATTATTATTATTTGACAGTTTCTATATACATGGTTTTCAACCTCTGGCCCCAGGATACCTGCCACATACTTGCTACAATCCTTTGAAGAGACTCAGATTTGGAGAAGAAAAATACCCTCATTACATAGATATTTTCCTGTATAACTATTTACAGCTTCTTTCTCTGCACAGTCTTTGGAGTTGTCCTGGTCATTGGTAAACTAGAAGTCACCATGCTTAGGACTTGTTACATTGGCATTAGGGTACTAGACGAGGCAGAGCTACAGAACTGAGGATGCCAGGAAAAGCTGGTGGTCTGACTCCAAGAACCCTAGGAGAAAAGTCTGGAAGAAGCAGGCAGGACCTTAGGAGAGATAGAGAGGGAAGGAATTCTCCTGAGTCTGGGAGAATTTCCAAGGAGAGAGACACTTCAAGAGAATTTTTAAAATATTTTGCTGTACGTTGCGGGACAGATTTCTAACTTTATTACTCCTTATGGAGAATTCAGTACACTTATTTTATTGAAGAATCTGGGGATCAGAATTCATGTCTCCTCCTGGATTATAGAGGGAGTAAAAGACATAGGATAATTCAAGATGCACCTCACACACTTAGGGGTCAGGTATAGCACTAGACAAATTTAAATTGCCACAACATTTAATAATATATTTTAGAAATAGATACCAATTATAGACTCACAGAAGGTGGACATGTACAGATCCCATATTCCAAAGATAAGTGCACCTCTTCTGCCACTCAAGAAAGCACATAACATTGTGATTAAAAAATACAAGAATTTTTTAAACCCTAATTATAAAATCTCCTTTCATTTATAAAAATACTTGTTTAGTAACATCAGTATCTTAACTACTTTGAGCAATATTTACAGAAATGTAGCATCGTGGTTTAGAACTGGGCTGTGGAACCAGACTAGCAGATCCTGAGTTGCCACTCCAGACCCTCCTACTTGGGTAATCTACTTGGGCACATTATTTAAGTTCTCAAAGTCCATATTTCCTCATCTCTAAAATGGAAAGGTTTGAATACAATAATGTATCTAATTGGTCTTTGCATTCTGTGGGTGGTACAGTAAAAACTTCTAAATGCTTGTTTTAATTATTTTGAGCAACTGATTACCAGGCAATGAGCCAGAAGTCACAATACAGGTTGAATATCCTTTATCCAAAAATTGGTATCAGAAATGTTTTAGATTTTAGATTTTTTGGAATTTTGGAATATTTGTATATATATTGTGAGCTACCTTGAGAATAAAACCCAAGTTTAAATATGAGATTTATTTTGTTTTGCATATACCTTACACACATAGCCTAAAGATAATCTTTTACAATATTTTTAGTATCCTTATGTTTTCGCTGTGACCCATCGCATGAGGTCAGATGTGAAATTTTCCACTTGGGGCATCAGCACTCAAAAAGTTTTAGAAATTTTGAAATGATCAGTTTGACTTTTGTTTCTTCTTTCTGCTTTCTTTAACTCTTTTCTTTCTATAAAATTAACCTCCTCTCCCCTGCTGATTGAACACTTCTAGTCTTCTATGGAATGAATGTTGCCCAATTCTAGAATTGAAAATAAGTTGAATTAAGATTGTTCAAGTGGCTGGGATTGGGGCTCAGTGGTAGAGCACTTGCCTAGTATGTGTGAGGCACTGGGTTCAATCCTCAGCGCCACATACAAGTAAATAAAATAAAGGTCCCTCAACAACTAAAAAAAAATAAAAAAATAAAAGATTGTTCGAAAAAGAGTTTCAGCTAGCAAGTGGCACAGGTCTGTAGTAACAGCTCCTTGGGAGACTGAGGCAAGAGGATCACAAGTTCAAGGCCAGGCTAGACAGTTAGTGAGACTGTCTCAAATCAAAATAAAAAGGGCTGGGGTGTAGCTTAATAGTAGAGCACCCCTGGATCCAATTCTCAGTACCAAGAGAAAAAAAAAATAGTTTAGTTCTTTCCAGAATGAATAATCTGAATGTTAGAATTTTCTGTGAGGTTCTTTGGTTTCTGATTTGGCTCTTTTGGACTCCATTCCCTTTTCTTCCACTACTTTGCACAGAGGATTTCTAATTAATGTTTTTCCATTCCAAATCATTATTTTATTCAAGATACCAGGCCATCATTCCTCTAGAGTCACCAGCAACCTTGTTGACCCACTTGATTAATGGAGAAACCATTATTCCATACTTCTAGCCCCTGACCTCAAATGTTCACATGCCAGTAATAATAATGGGCCTTTTTTTTCCCTTGCTTATTCAGTCAATGAGAAAATTTCATGCATTGTATTTATTTTCCAACCATAATCTCTCCTGCCAGGGGAAGAACTATGCTACCCATCTGTCAGGTCTTCATAAGTAGGAATAGTAGAATCCAGGTCTATTAAATAAAGTGTCATGTTTTTGAGGGTGGAGAGGTGCACATGTGCACAGATACACACACAAATTTAGGAAAGTGAGGGGGTTCTAATAGCTACATCTTATGCTCAATCCTGGAAAAACCGAATAAAGAGTACTATAACATAATGCATCTGTACTGAAAATAAAAACAGCTTCTCCATGAGTTCATCTTTCACCTATTCAGAACCAGGATATTTCAAAGCAGATGTCTTAGCACTGCACCTTAAAATACTATGGCAAAAGAAGGGTTACTGAAAAGGAAAAAAATAAAAGCACAAACATAAATACTGAGCCCTCAGCGTACCCCCAGAGGATGTTTAATTGTCAAATGAATAGTTCAAACCTTTTATGATAAATGTCAATGGTTTGATGTTTATAGAGAAACAAAGTAAATTCAAGATGGAAACTGGGCCTCTTCATAGTGTGAGAAAGCTGGGGCCAAGTAGGGAGGAACTGAGTGCTGTGTAGGAAACGGATGCTGAGGTAGAGCATCTCCTGCAGCCTGAGTCTCCCCAGAATCTTTCTGAATGACTGGCTTTCATTCCCCCTCTTGGGGAACAGGCCTGCTCCCAGGCACCTCTAGCTCTACCATGTTAAACTGCTTTCACCACCACCATCAGCCCTAGTTTCTGAGTCACCATAAACTGTTTAGAGAGTAGGTGAAACAGACTACCTGATGTATTCAAAGGTTGGGAATACACAACGTAATACTAGTCTTACCCACATTCAGTCCCACTTCAAAACTCACCTGCTCTGAAACTTTCAATAACCAAACACATCCTCATTCCAATCCCTCTGTGTTGTTTTGGAAACTTTGCATGTTCTTTACAACATCCTTCCTAGAAAGTGATTATCATTCTTCTTATGTGCATTATTGAATATTGTGTTCATGCCTTGATTATTGCATGGTCTAGTAGGAAAAGCATGAGACAACATTAACATGTTCAATGGATACTATTGTCATATGTTCCAACATTTCATTATTGAACAGTCACAAAGTCCAAAAAGTGGAAAAGAAAAAGGAGGAGGAAAGAAGTAGGAGTGGGAGGAGGAGGGAAAGTATAGGCTCTGAAGTCAGAAGACATGAGTTTAGCAACCACCAGTTCTATATCTTTCTAACTGTGTGATCTTGAGCAAGTTACTTAATCCCTTTGATCTATAGTATTCCCAACTGGAAGATGATGGTAAGCAAGATGTTGATCTTCAAGGGAGTTTAGATGATTTCTTGAAATTTTGGATGTAAAGTGGCTGGCACAGAGAAAACATGTTATAAATCATTATTTTCTGCACCTCAGGAGAAGTATCAATCTCTATGGAAAAGGAAGTTTGCTTAAATATTTAGCACAGACATTTGTACATGGAAAGCACTCATTTACCACTGGTTGAAATGAATCCCTGAGTTGGTAAAAATCAAGAGGATGAACAGTGAAGTATAAAGGATGCCTGACATATGGTTTGGAGTCTGTAACAAGTCGAGGCATCTTGTACCCTCTGGGAGACCCATCCTAAGATGGTTGGTACAGAACTTGAGCAGAAGTTGTAAAATGGTGTTTTAGTCAGCTACTTCGCTGCTGTGAGTATAGAGGAGAAAAAGTTTATTTGAGGACTCACAGTTTCAGAGGTCTTAGTCCATAGAAGACTGGCTCCATTCCTCAGGGCTGGAGGTGAGGCTTAACATCATGGTGGAAGAGTGTGGCTGAAGGAAACAGCCCACATTGTGATCAGGAAGCAGAGAGAGACTCCACTCTCCAGATACAAAATATATACCCCAAAGCGATGCCCCCAATGAACCACTCCTCCAGCCACCACCCCACCTGCCTCCAGTTACCACTCAGTTAATCCCAGCAGGAATCAATTCACTGATTAGGTCAAGACTCTCACAACCTAATCATTTCTCCTATGAACTTTCTTGCATTGTCTCACACGTGAGCTTTTTGGGGGACATCTCACATCCAAACCATAACAACTGGTGGCCCTCAGACCCTATCTGCCTGCAGACATGTTAAACTTGAATCATTCGCTCTTGTTAAAAAAAAAAGTGAAAATTTTCATTGAAAATCCAGATTCCTGCACTTTTTTGTCAGGAAAAACCTGGCAACTGGCCTGACCAAGCTGAGGGCAGCTCTTCCATCAGATGGGGCAAGTGCTCTCCATGCACACTGCCCCCTGCCCCACCAGCTCACCTGTCTTGTTTGTGTTGCCTGACATTCGATTTTCAAAACACCAAGCTGGACAAACTCTAGAACCCTAGTTGTTCTAGTTCTGGAAGCTGGAGAACCAACATTGCTGAGGGCATGATGGCTAAGAGGGCCACAGTGACTTTCAGTGGGACGCTGTCACAGTGGCCCAAGGCCACCAGCCAGATATTTTTTTCCCTCCTCTCCATTGTTAAATGCTGAGAAGACTGAGGTTTACAAAATTGGGGAACTGGAAGAAACCAAGTTATGGTCAGTAACTGTTCCTGGCATGCTGAGAAAAAGGGCTGAAGTGTCATTGCTTTCAGAAAGGGTTAAGAAGGAAGCCATCGTTTTCCTTCCAGAAACATCTCAGATTTCTTTGGAATAGAGCCAAGTGGCATGTGAGAAAGTGGAGGAGAATATGGCTTAAGGGGAGCAGTGGGCCCCCTGCCCTGTCTCCATGGGAGAGTTAGTTCTGTGACCTTCTAAGGTGACAACCTCAGAACAATAGCTCACAGGAAAGAGAGTGTGGCGCTGGGGTCTGAAGACTGTGGCTGGCACCAGTGACCACACAGACAGCAGTCAAAGCCTCCTCCCGTAGCAGTCTAAGCCGGGCAGCTCCAAGTCATCTTAGGAAATGAGCCACACCTGTTGTAAGGAGACACATTCAGGTAGACAGATGCAGGGTGGTGCCTCTGGTCCTGCTAGTGACCCTTCCGCATGGATTCCTCAAGGAATGGCACCCAAATTCCTCTCCTTGGTGTTCACACAGACAGCAAAGCCAAAGAACAGGCATACCTGTAACTGAACAAGAGGGGGAGAGAGAGGAAAAAAATAAATAAAACAGATAAAGTCGAGAAGCAGACTGTGTGTAATATGCTGTGGTAGTTAAATCGTTATCTTCTTTGAATTCTTTTAGAAATAAAATAAATATAAAAAGACAAGTAATTTTCTCACCTAATTTGCTTGTGGAGCTGATAATTAAGTGTTGTTGGTTGCATCACCAGAATGAATTTGTGATACTTGCTATAGTGTCTCTGCATATTTAAAGACGAAAATGTTCTTTCTGGTGCTTAGTAAAAATATCATTTTTATGAACCCTCTCCCTCAGGCAGTTCTGTAGCCTCCATTCCATGTTTATGGAGCTGCAAGACTCCCTGTCTGAGATAGGACAAAGATCAGCTTTACACCTAAATGCTCCTGTCAGCCTACCTGTTCCTTCACCCTGAGAAACAATCCTAGACTCAGGGGCCTGTAGTAATTCCAGATTTTCTCACTGAGATCTGCTCCCCCATGCATCTGCATGTGTCTTGATTATTATATCCCCCTACCCCTCAGACTTCAATAACAGTGGGGAGAGGAAATTGCACAATGGTTAAAAACTCCAGGTGCAGGCGGGCACAGTGGTGCATGCCTGTAATCCCAACCACTCAGGAGGCTGAGGCAGGAGTATACAAATTTGGGCCCAGCCTCAGCAAATTTGAAAGACCCTGTCTCAAAAATTAGAAGAGGGGAGCTGGGGTTGTAGCTCAGTGGTAATGCACTTGCCTAGCACGTGTGAAGCACTGGGTTCAATCCTTAGCACCACCTAAAAGTAAATAAATCAAAAGAAGGTATTGAGAGCATCTACAACTAAAAATATATATATATATTAAAAAGTTAAAAAGAACTGGTGATGCAGGGCAGTGATAAAGCACCCCTGGGTTCAATCCTTAGTAGCAAAAAACAAACATAAAGCAAACACTTCCAGGTACAGAGGCTGACCTGTTTTGGAATACCCAGGGCCACCTACACAAACTTGAGCACGTAATTAAATTCTTTGAGTCTCTGTTTCCTCATCCTCATCTTCAACTGAAAACAATAATAGTAACTCACAGGGATTTTTTTTTTTTTTTTGGAACCAGGCATTGAACTCAGGGACACTCGGCCACTGAGCCACATCCCCAGCCCTATTTTGTATTTTATTTAGAGACAGGGTCTCACTGAGTTGCTTAGGGCCTCGCTAAGTTGCTGAGGCTGGCTTTGAACTCGCGATCCTCCTGACTCAGCCTCCTGAGTCGCTTGGATTACAGGCGTGTGCCACCACGCCGGGCTAACTCACAAGGATTTTATACGATGAAGCAAAAAAGAATCCCTATCCCTCATAGGGATTTAACACAGGTCTAGAGCTGAGCAAGGGGTCCATGCAGGATAGATATTGTCATCATCACCATCATTATCTTTCTAGGTGATTCCAAGTTGCTGTGGGAAAATTCTTAAAAGATATTTTCAAAGACTGCACATCCCAAACTCTGTCAGAACTTCTGAGCATGGGACCAAGGCTTTCTGTTAGGGTCCCTAGGCACATAAATACTCAGCCAAGCCTGGGACCCAGGGATTCAGACTGCCTCCAGAATCTGGCCACTAAGTGTGGAAACAGCCGGGGTTCTAGGGGAATTCAAGTCAAAGACAGAGCAAAGACCCAGTTGCCCCTTGAGAACCATTTAATTTAGGATTCAAGAAAGGGTATCATCGTAAATGTTATTTACTATGAGTCACCTCTCTTCTCTCAGGTTTCTTTTTAATTTTATCAGTTGGTG
Organism: Glaucomys volans; assembly: GCA_020662805.1. NCBI lineage: Eukaryota > Metazoa > Chordata > Mammalia > Rodentia > Sciuridae > Glaucomys > Glaucomys volans. Next base: position 487,415 of record JAJEJO010000233.1, read on the forward strand.
CCAAAAACACACACTGCTAACATGCAAGGATATAGAATATCCTGAAGAGATTGATTGCATATTCTTTGAACAAGTGTCATATAGAGATAGCAGCATAGCAATGGCTAGTTAGTGTACCCTCTCATAAGAGTGGGGGAACACTCAATTCATTGGTGGTGGGGTGGTGGGTACTGGGGATTGAATCCAGGGACTCATACATGCTAGGCAAGTGTTCTACCACTGAGCTGCATTCCCAGGCCTTTTTATTTTTTATTTTTTATTTATTTATTTATTTATTTATTTTTATTTTTATTTTTTTTTTGAACCAGGGATTGAACTCAGGGACACTTGGCCACTGAGTCTCATCCCCAGCCCTATTTTGTATTTTATTTAGAGACAGGGTCTCACTGAGTTGCTTAGGGCCTCACTAAGTTGCTGAGGCTGGCTTTGAACTTGCAATCCTCCTGACTCAGCTTCCCAAGTCGCTTGGATTACAGGCATGCGCTACCACGTCCCGCTATTTTTTATTTTGATACAGGGTCTCACTGAGTTGCCCAGACTATTCCTGAACTTTCAATCCTCCTACCTCAGCCTGTTGAGTAGCTGGGTGGCATGAACCACCGCACCCAGCTCAATGCCAACTTATCTATCCCCAATCAAGTTTAACACTTATAAGGCTAGTTACTAAACATTCTTTATGTGAGACCCTCAGTTCAGACGGTCAGCAACATACATTACTCCCAAGAGAGAGAATGTTCTTCTGCCAGTTGGGACAGAAGTAGACGAAGAAGCAAAGAGTTTTCCATTCCAGTTAACTGTGTCAAACCAAGAAATTTTTTGTGGAACAAACCTTCTTATTTCTGCATCTACTCAGGTGATGGCATCATGGGAAACCAATGTGGGTGACTGGTGTGGCCAGATTTTGCTAGAACCCTCAGAGTTAAAGAGAGCAAGCAGAGCCCTGCATTACCTCACACATACCACAACCACAAACGCTCCATCTCTGGTGGGCCACTGCAGGCTAGAGTTGGGAAAAGGCATATCGTGCACACATCTCATTCTCAGCTGTAACATGACCACTGTCCCTGCTATTCCTGAAATATCCAACAACATTACTAGAGATAGAAACACAAGTTTGGTCTAGTTCATAAAACTGAATTTTCAGATTTTTTAAAATCAGATTTTACCACTCTCTTAAAGCTTGTGACAAAACTTCCAACTGACCTTGGGCATTGCTGTAGATTAGTTCTTCTCAATCAGGGTGAGAGGGTACCTCCTAGGCATTGTCTGGGGACATTTTTTGTCAAAGTAATTGGGGTAAGGGGCTGCTTACAACCGGGGCATCTTGTGGGTAGAGGCAAGAGATGCTTGTAGACATCCTACAATATACAGAACAGCCTCCCAAAGAATTAAGTAACCCAAAATGGCAACGGTGCTGCCAAGAATGAGAAACCTGCTGTAAAAGAATCTACAAGATCTAGCTCCTGCCCACCTCTCAGCCCCTCAGGCCTCTTCTGCATGGCAGCTTGTCTCTTTTGCACCCCTTCAAAACATAGGGATCACCAAAATTATTTCCACTGTTGGTTTGTCAAGAAGTCTCTGGGACCGGGGGCCATTGGTTTGCAGAAATCTCTTCCCTCTATGGTTAGTGTATTTCCAAGCTCACTAGCTTGGAGGTGGTCGAGACCCAGTCCTGCATCTATAATAACTAGCCCAAATACTTAACAAAATTAAAAAGATGAAGTAATAGGATATAATCTTTTCACTCTTCTGTGTCTAGGAAGATGAACAAATCGGAAATCAATGGAGAACATTGTTAAACAGATGGCATGTGGATTAACTACTAAAGGAAACAAAAACTCCGAATTGTGCAGATCTGCTGCCTTGTTAGCCATTGCTCCTGCTGCTGTCACTGTTTTTCCTTAGCATCCACCCAAGGCCACCCTCGTACCATAAGGAAATACATTCTCCATACTCAGGTCCAACAGGGGTTTTATTTTTATAAACATAAAAAAGAATATCAGAAAACTGTGAGCAACAGTACCACTAATAATGTACAATATTCAGGGGAAAATATGGATCCATTTCTGGAAGCCCAACTTTTAAATTTCCATCTTTTTTTTTTTTTTTTTTTAATGCTTTCCCTGGAAACTCATTTTCACCAAATGGTGCAGGGTTTCTTTTCGTAGCTATGAAAAAGGCTGGCATTGAGTCAGAGCTGATAAGCATCTGCTCTGAATCATAAACGAAAATGAAAACAAAAGAATCATTTAGTTGTCATTGAGTAAAAAAAGGGGGGTAGTTGTGAATTTTGTTTTGTTGAAAAACAAAAATAATAAATATCATGTTTGCTTTAACTTTGACAAATCAAATTTTGCCTATTTTGAAAAGGAAGACAGGTCCACAATGTGCAACGCAATGGCCTAGGGACCTCTGCCAACCCTAGCCACTCTGCTCTGAGCCTCTCCCTCCTCCCGGGAGCACTGCATGGGAGCATGTGCCATTACTCACACACCGCAGGTCCTCCCCAGTTTGGGGGAACCTCAGTGGAGCTTCCACGGTCCCTTCTTCAAAGCTTCTTGCCTTCTACCCATGAAACTCACCCACTCACCCCAGTGTTTTTCAAATTGACTCCAAAAGATCATCAGAAACATAAATTTAATCTTTCTTTTTGGGGCAAAGGGTGAAGGTTGGGAGAAGTGATAGAAAAATGAGACACTAAAATTAATCTTTTTCTGTTTTGCTTTGCTTTTCTAATTCACAGTGACCTATATGGGGCTATTAGTCCCACAACTATTTCAAGAAGGCAATCTGAGATGAGTTGGCAAATGAGAAGAGAGTGCATCCTAACACCACTAAACTGCATAAACAGGAGCCCAAGTGTGACCCTGTTAACCTATAGGAGAAGGACAAAACTCAAGACCAAAAGGTGGGAAGGAAAGAGCAGCAAAGACAAACTTCAAAGCAAAGTCCTCTGTGCAGCACATACATTGCCAGACCAATTCTGCTTCTCTGGCTTCTCCAGCAGTGTCTCCTGGGTGGTGTGTGCAGTCACTCATCCATTCTAATCACTGCTTCTTGTTCCCTGCAAACACCTTGTCCACTGGAGCCCAGTCTCCTGAGGTCGCCAGCCCTATTGCATCAATCTATTGGTGACAGGGTAGAGAGGCAGAGAATGAAACATCCAAGAATTAAGAAGGAGAAAAATCACTGAAAAGAGGAAAATGTTGAACAGAGTCCATACACTAACAGAATTAATTTTCCCATGAAAAGTAACATTCTAATCCACTTTGGCATTTCCTCTTTGAATACTGATTTTCATAATTTCTTTGTTCCCTGATGTATTCTCCTATTTAATACTCTTACATGCAATTTATAGTTCCCTTTTGGGTCCTTATGATAGTACCTCACACATTACCTTGCACACAGTAGGTTCTCCATACAGATTTTTCAGTGCAAATGAAAGCATGAAGCAGCCACAGAGATTTTTTAAAAAGCCTGAGGAACAAAAACTTATGAAAACCAAATTCACTGTAACCATTCTTTCTTTCCTATTAATCTTGTATAACAGCAACCCTATTCCTGAAGCTATAACACCTCTGAAGTGAGACTGTGTGTGTGTGTGTGTGTGTGTGTGTGCATGTATGTTTTAAGGAAGAAAGTAGAAGCCACTATACTTGGCTTATTGCTCAGCCACCCTCCCACCAGGGTGCTGGGAGCCTGAAATTCACTAATGAGCGTGGGTTTTATTGCTTCCATTAGCCCCCGTTAGCTGGATCAGAAGAGAGCATCTTTGAGCTTAAGCGGTCCACAAATCCTGGAGCACTTCCCTTTCATGTGCCCCACTGCTTATCTACTCTGACAACAATATGGTGAGACTTCCCTCCCTCTGGCTCCAGGCCATGGTCCTCATCAGAGCACACACAGTGCTCCAGGAGTGGCAGAATAGCAGGAAAAGGTCAGAATGAATACCTATTTCTCTTGAAAGAAATATACCTCAACACAATTTTTTGTCTACAAGAACAGAGGACATCTCTGCCAGGCATTTTCCAAACAAGCAAATGTTTCTGAGGGCAAAATGCTGAACTTCTAACCATGGCAAGTTCAAGTTCTAACCTTTGCAATACAAAGTAACCCTATAAAAAGGTTCTAAAGCAGGGAAGATCCATGTCATCCTTAAATGGTGATAAAGAGGAAAGGAAAGTGGTAGTAATCTACAATATTTAACTTTGACTTGAGTGAGAAGGAGAACAGAAGTTAATGCACATCAGAGTGCTATAAATGTCAAAGTGTACTCAGGAGGTCTTACCAAAGAAAAGGGCAAGTATCCAGGCCCAATATGAAAGGCTACTATAAATGCCCACCTTTCCTTTGCCTCCTTAAAAACTTTTTTTGGTCTTTGTTTTTGTTTTGTTTTTGCGGTGCTGGGGATTGAACCCAGGGCCTTGTGCTTGTGAGGCAAGTACTCTACCAACTGAGCTATATCCCCAGCCCCTCCTTACAACTTTGTATGAGAGCGTTGGAAAATATTTTATCTTTTTAAATGCAAACAAAAGAACACCAATTTGCAATGTCAATAATGAATACAACAGGTCTTAAAATACTCAGGTGATGTGATATCTATTCACTTTTACCATAAAACAAACAACACTGGCATTTGGTGACTTAGAACACAACCATCTATTTGACTCAAAATTCTGTGACCCAGCAGTTTGAACTGGGTTTGTCTGGGGAGTGCCGATCTAAACTGGGCTCAGTTCTGCATCTGTGGTTATCTGCTGAATCCACTCGCGCTAGAATGGCTTATCTCTACTCCACCTGGTCTCTCATCTTCCAACAGGATAGCTCAAGCTTATTGACCTGATCTGGGTTGGCATCTAAGGGACAGAACTGAATTGTTCAACCTCCTGAGTTCTGGACTCATGACTGGCATAGAGTGATTTCTGACTCATTCAAAGCAAGTCATGTGGTCAACCTCAGCTTCAAGGCATTGAAATGATACTCATTTCTTAAGAGTTGCAAAGTCAGATTGCAAAGGGATGTGACATCAGGAAGGATAAAGAATCTTTACCTTTTTCAATCTTCCCAGTGAGATTCTTCCTCACTTATTCTGTATGCACATTATGCACCCAAGATCTGTCACATCTTTGAGGAACAACCAGCAGCAGATGCACAAAAAAAAAAAAAGCACTGATCTGAGTCAGGAATCTAAAATTCTTGCCCCAATCCTGCCATCCTTAAACTGTGTGACTTTGGCTTTTCCTTATCTACAAAACAAAGAAGATGAATTCCATCAACTCCAGGGTTCTTTCCATAAAGCCCTATGACTTTTTGGGAGGCCAATTTCCTTGAGTTGTTCAGTGAATAAGGAGTCATAGTAATTTTTAAATTAAAAAAATGGATATTACTATGAATTTTATTGCCTTCTGCTCTAGTTACCATTCATGTTTAGCTTGTCCCTCTTCTACTCTCCTATTTAAGCCATGTCCTTGGGAAGTTTGGATCCATTGGGAGGAAAATATAGTAATTGTCTCTTTAATTTTAATTATTGGTTATACAAGTAGTATTGGAGAAACAAAGGATATGCTTTCAAAAATCCTACCACTCAAGCTGGGTGTGCAGCTCAGTGATAGAGCACTTGCCAGCATGAATGAGGCCCTGGGTTCAATCCCCACAGCCCAAACTATTCAAAATAAAATAGAAATAGAAATAAAAAGACTAATTCAGTTGCCGTACAAAGCAAATCCTACCATTCAAATAATAGAACATATACACATTTGTAAATTTCATGTGTGAATTTCTGTTAGGTATATACCTACGAGTAGAATTGTTAGGTTGTAGGGTTTATGTTTGCCATTAATAGACACTGTTAGACAGTTTGTAAATTGGTTTAGCCAAATTACATCCCAAGTAGCAACATATGAGAATTTCCACTGTACCACATCTTTGAAAATATTTGGTGAAGTCAGTCTTTTTAAATTTTGACAAATCTAATGACTATGTACAGTAATGTCATTATGGTGTTTCAATGTCATTTTTCTTTTTACATGATTAATAATCTCTTGAAGTTTTATCTTAGTCCTGATGTTCTATGATTCTTCCTTCTCTGGAAAAGAATACAATTTTCTAAAATGCAGAAACGAAGTGTGATCTATACATGCAATAGAGTAGTAACCTTAAAAAGAAGGAAATTCTGACCCATGCCACAATATGTTAAACACACTGAGTGAAAAGCTAGTCACAACAATACAAATACTATATAATTCCACTTAAATGAAGTACTTCAAGTTGTCAAGGTCATAGAGACAAAGAGTAGAGTGGCAGTTGCCAGAGGGAGTAGTGAGTACATGGAAATGAGGAATGACTGTTTCATGGGTATAGAGTTTCAGTTTTGCAAGATGAAAAAGTTTCTGGAGGTGGATGTTGGTGTGGGTTGCCCAACATAAATATACACAATAGCACTGAACTGTACACATCAATGTGATTTAGATGGCAAATTTTGTGTGATTTTATGAGATAATAATAAAAATTGCACAACAAAAACATGCAGAAAGAAAATGGTCATCAGTCCAAAACTTTGGATGAGGTATATGGTGTTTCCTCCTGTCTTAACTTTCAATGCACTTTCAGGAGATGGGAAGTAGATGATGAAGATAAAGTAGCATATGAATAGTGGAACATTTCTAAGCATAACATGTTCCTTTACCAGGCATCATAGAAACTATTTAACCTCACCCCACAAAAAAATAGAATTTCTGGGTATATAGAAGTAAGAAGGAGGGCTGGGGCATAGCTCAGTTGGTAGAGTGCTTGCACAAGGCCCTGGGTTCAATCCCCAGCACCACACACACACACACACACACACAAAAAAAAAGTAAGAAGGATGCAGATTCCAACTTAATGTATCTTCCCTTAAAAGAACAGAATAACAACAAAATGGCCTTCTACAATTACTTTTCTTTTGCAAGGTGCTTCAGAAATAAGAAAATGGAAGTTCCTTCTGGTTATATTGTTGTAGTAAGTTTTTTGGTAGTTAAATCTTGAACTGAACATGGATATTGATTTTCACTGGATTATCTGAAGTGCCTTTAGGAAAGTGTTTCCCAGAAAGTGCGGGAGATAGGTGGTCCTTTGAGAGATTATTCATGACCATGTGCCAAAATGCCTATGTTTAACCTAATAAAAATAGGTTGAGATGTCATATACCACTGTGAAGAATAAACTCTGATTGAAATAGACCAACTTTGGGAAAGTCTGTTAGCATGCCTATCTTCCAAGAGACAAGGCTCCTTAACTTCAACTATGTTCTATAGCCAAGCTATTGGCCTCTGGGCTTTCCCACATGAATTCCTAGTGACTCCCCAATAAGCTCCTTATACTTCATTGGATGCCAGCCTACTCTTTCTCTGGAAGTTCCTTCCCCTGGTACCATCCCCTGGTACCATCCCAGTGCAGACTTGTAACATCCTATGCAATGACAAATGAGAAGAAAGATGGGTGAGAGTATTCCTTACTGAAGCCATTTCCCATTTGAAATAGAACCAGGTTAATGACTGACATGAACATAATGATCACTTTTAACTAGAATGTGACTCACCTTGGTGTAAGCGATTCTTTTATAGCTATTTTTACTTTCATTAGAGCCTTGTTAGGAAACATTTTTTTAATAGGTGCCAAATGCAAGCTCATTTTTTAACCTATTTAGGTCTTCAATATTATTTACCCTGAAATAATCAAGGAAATTTGTGTAATCAGATCAAGATGTAAAGTGCAATTGAAAACCTTTTGTCTAACTTGTAGAAAATTATGTCAAAGGAGGGCATTAACTATGTATAAAGAGATGATTTCTAAGATCCTTTTAAATTTTATTTAATGCTGTGATTTCTGTTACATAAGAACAATAGAGATCATTTATTGACTGCTTTTATCTTATGAGACAAAAGGGTATAAATATTTTCACCCATTGTGCACAGGAGGAAACTAAGTCCTAGTAAGGATGAAAATGAATAAACTGCCCAAGGTCATTCCCGGTGCTAAGATTTAATTTTGGCAACAACACATAGACATGCTTAACCTTTACTCTCTGCATTGAGTTATCATCCTAATTTACTCAGTCAGGTGACAAGAAAATAAGAAATTCTCCACAGAGAAATCATAAGCAGTGGAAAATGCTACTAAAATGAAGCTCTGACACATTTGCTCCAATGTTTTCAAAGATATTGTATGCCCTGTCTAGTTACAGTCAGTCAGAGACTGAAGGAACAATGGAAGAATTTCCTATCCTGAAATCCTAGACCTTGTAAAGGTCCCAGAGAGCATCCATCTGCTTACCCACTGAAATAGTTACTCAATTACTAACATGGAAAGAAGAGAGTAAGTCAGTTCATCACTGTTTCTCTGTGCCTGGTACAGTGTACAACACATAGAAGACACTACAGAAATACTTACTGACTAACCAATAGATTGAATTTAATTAGGTAGGATAATCCTGGCCTACCCAGGTAGGCAGATGGAGTAGTCTAGCTGTGATTTTTTTGAAATATGGGCTTGATGAGCCTCCTAAAAGATGAAATCACTGAATTAATTTGGGATTATGATGGAAATTCTAGGACTAAGACTCCTAAGCTGATGGAAGGAAAACCAAGGTTATAGTCATTATCACAAGAAAGAGGGTCAGAGCCCTTACATTTGATTTGATAGCCTTGGCTGAACTTTGGGGGAAAATCAATTTCAATACAGAACAATCCAAATGGGCTTCTGAATGAGTCACCAGTGAGCTTCACCAAGCTCCTAAAAACAAAAAGAAAAAGAAAAAAAAAGAAACATCATGACTTAAAAAGAAAAAATCTGTCTAATGAGCCAGGCATGTGGTGTGCCGCAACTATAATCCCAGCTACCTGGGAGGCTGAGGTAGGAGGATCACAAATTCAAGGTCAGCCTCAGCAATTTATCAAGACCTTGTCTCAAAATAAAAAATAAAAAAGGCTGGGGATGTAGCTCAATGATAGAGCACCACAGGGTCAATTCCAAGTACCACAAAAATAAACAAAGTAAATTTGGCCAGGTGTGACCAGGACTACTTAGATCACCCACAGGGCTGTGACCTGTGGTCTCTACCCCAGGGCATGAGTAGAAATAGCAATGGTCAGAGCAATCTCCTACAACCAGAGTTCCTGGGACCAGGTTAAAGGTTGGGATGTTCTCCAGTTAGCTCAGGCCCCCAAGAGGCCACATCCCTTATCTTAACAGATAAGTGTCTAGATAATTCTGCCATATGGAAACACAGACATTATCAGGGAGCCATGGAAAACCATGGGAAATTCATAAATGTCTTTATAAAATTCCTATGTCCCAGTTATCACAGGTGATGATTCTGATGAAAGAAATGGATATTTGCTTATATTATATTATATTGTTTATATTAACACCAACTTCATCATTTACTCAAGGGACTCATAGAAGAAATGTGTCCTGTGACTCGATACCAAGAATAGTTTTGCTTCTTCCAAGCAGCTCTTTTTCTTTTTTTTTAAATTTATTCTGTGAATCACAGGACCAATCTTGTTTCCAGATACTAATCAGAATGTGCCCAAATTTATGATCTGAATCTAGCAAACCAACATCTATATGGAATGCACTTTTCATACTATGCATTTGGGATGCAAACGTGATCAAGTTTGCTTTCACTTTGTTACAGTGTTTACATCTATCTATCTTGATTTTTCCCTTAATTCAACTGGGAAATTGCCTTTTCTTCTACTTTTCTGTCTGTGTGAGTGTGTTTGTCTTGTTATAATTCTGCATTTTTGTAAGACACCTCAGGGCCAGTATAAGAACGTTATGAAGCAGTATGAATGAACAATAGGTTTCACACTTGTGTATACAGGACTTTCTTTGAATGACAGTATCAAACTCAAAGCCTTTAATGTCATATTCTTTCACTTTTCAAACCAAACACACCATTTCCCATATATTCCTCCTCCTATCAATGACTCATATTTTGTAGGGAAGTTATATGAGTATATTGATAATATACCTTAGAGATCTGGAGAAGTTTTAATCAATTTATAAGATATTCAAAAAATTCCACTGGCTTCTAAGAAATGGCTGGTTTGCTTACAGTTGAATTCCTACATCTAGCACCATACATACTAGGCACCCAAAATTGTTTGTGGAATGAACATCCTCGACCACCAGAGCTATATCATTGCCATCAGAATAGATATTAGGGATCAGTTAACAATTTTTATAGCAGCAAAGCATTAAAATATCAAGTAAAGACACAGAAATACTTGAAGCTTAAAATCATGGCTTAAAAAATTATTGAAGTAAATCAATAAAAACCATAATTTCTTTAATTCCTCCAAATTATACCGTATCTATTCCATTTTAATCATCTATGTTCCCTTCCCCATTCCAATTCTAGGGAAAGAAAAACACAGTTCCATATGTCCCTTTTTCTCCTTGTCCTTGTTTAAGACTTGCAATAAGTTCTAGAGAGCCCAAATTTGAATTCTCTAAGAGTTAAAATGAGGAAAAAGCATAGAAAAGATCATAATCCGTTTGTTCCTAAGCCCGTTGATCTTCCTGAGTTCCTACTGTCAACGGATTCTCCTCAGCGGGTTTCATTTCAATCCACTGCCAACCAGCATGTATGGAGTCAGCATGAATGTGTAAATCACATTATGGCTAAATGTAGAGAATGTAAGTGCCTCGGAATATATCTAACAGATACGAGATGCTGCAGACTTAATATATGGTCCAGTCACCAAAGAAAACATTCCTGCGAAATGAAAGGGTACTCGATGGGGAGAAACGTCAGTTTTCCTTTAAACTGTACAAAAAGAAAAGGGCAGAATTATTTTACTTCTCAGAGGATAGCATTCTGAGTTTGTCAAAACAGATTTCCAGCATTGTTTTGTGGTTTTGTTTCTGTTTTTCTGATATTGCAGTGAACCACAGAATAAAATAGTCAGGTAAAAGAAGGACTCTCAAGGTTCCACCTTCATCTAGTCCCTCTACCACCATCAGCATGATGCAGCAGAGGGGGAAAAATGTGTATTTTAAAAGTTAATTAAAAGAAATTGAGGATGAATCTCAAAGCATATTAAGTGAAAGATGTCAAAATCAAAATACTACCTACTGTATGACTTCATTCATATGACATGATAGGGACATAAAACCTACTGGAGGTTGTCAAGGAGGGGTAGGATCTGACTATGAAGTAATGGGTGGGTGATAAAAATATGTCTCATTGAAGTTAGACAAATGTAGGCATCTGTGAAAACTCACAGAAACATAAACTACAATGATAAATCTAAATGTCTCTAGATTATTCATTAATAACACATTGAAGGAGAAAAACATTATTGGTCCAAACATGCCATTTTCTCCCAAAGGATAAAGGTGTGCAGAATGATAAGAGGTAGAGGGGACAGAAGGAAACTGGTGTTAGCATCAACTCAACTAGGTTATTTGAGCTCACCTATGTACCAGAAGTCTTACAAACATTCTTCCATTTACTTCTCACATTAATTATTAGGCAATTTGTCCAAAATTACATACTTAGTAGGCTTTAGGTATGGGTTTCAAAAACGGGTCTTTCTGAATCCAACCCCAAAGATTTTAATCAGGGTGTTCAATAGCAGCTTCTGTTATATTACAGGTGTGTAGTATACACAGATGAATTTAAATATCAAAATTTAAATACTCAGTGATAAAAACTCTCAATATATGCTGTATTTAGCAAAGTGTTATTAATGTCCACTTGTGTCAAATGATTGGCTTTCAAGGGGCTATATATCACTCATTGGTCAAATCTTGGGAAATATCTAGATAGACTATTTTCTAAGGGAGGACTCCAGTTATCTATTGCTGTTTAAGAAATCACCCCAAAGCTTAGCGATTTAAGGTAATGATTTATATTTTCTTGTGCAATTGCACGGGTTGACTGAGATACCTTGGGCTGTTTTTACTTAGGGTCTTTAATATAGATAGTCAGATGGTGGCTGACATTGGAATCACATGGCCCAAGAATTCAAAATTGCTCACTCATATAGCTGACTGTGTGGGGCTAGGAAGGTCATCTGGGTCTGTCACCCAGAGTACATGTACATGGCCTCTCCATGTGACTCACTCTCCTTATAGGGTGGGGATTGGCATCCAGGAAAATTCTTGAGAATATGCATCCTTTGAGAAGCATCCCAAGTGGCCTGGGACAGAGCCATAGCTTGTCATCTACAGCCTGAGGAGTTTCACAGTTTTAAAGCAGGTTGCTCAGCCTGACCCAGATTCAAGGGGAAAGGAATTATATTCCAACTCTTGATGGGAAGAGCACATATAGGAAGAGAACAATTGATGGTGGGTCATCCTTAGAGACTACCACAAAAAGAGATATACACAGGCCTGAAGAACATTCTTAATTGTCTGTCTTTTTCCTGCCACCAGAGCCCCATAAAAGAAAGCTTAACTTTGCATCTTGGTTTCTTTTTTCCAAAATACCTCCCATGAGAATAAGGGAGTTCCTGGACAGGAGGTGCCTGGAGTTGGGCTACTGGGTGATTTTATTCAGATCTCATCTGACACTACCTGTACACTTCACCTCGAAGTCTTCAATTGTCATTGCTTGTTTTTGCTTTGGAATCCTCATTCCTCTTATCTCTCCCTTCTCCTGCATTAAGCATGTCTCCTGACAGCAGTATGATAAGACCATAAACCAACAATGTCCAGCTAAAACTAACAAATCTTTTGTTTCCCTCAAAAGTAAGCTTATCCAAAGGACTTAAAATCAGATTACTACAGTGATGCAGCCACATCAATGTTCATAGCTGCTCAATTTACAATAGCTAGATTGTGGAACCAACCTAGATGTCCTTCAGTAGATGAATGGCTAAAGAAACTGTGGTATATATACACAATGGAATATTACTCAGCCATAAAGAAGAATAAAATTATGGCATTTGTAGGTAAATGGATGATGTTGGAGACTATTATGCTAAGTGAGATTAGCCAATCCCCAAAATCCAAAGGCCGAATGGTCTCTCTGATAAGTGAATGATGATTCCACCCCATAATGTGGGGTGGAATGATGGCAAGAATGGAGAAAGGATAGAGAGCATAGAGGGAAGGGAGGGGTGGGGTTGAGGTTGGGGGGTGAGAATAATAACAGAATGTGTGATAGACATCATTGCCCTGTGTACATGTATGAATGCACAGATGGTGTGACTCTACTTTGTGTACAACCAGAAAAACAATTGCTGTACTCCATTTGTGTTCAATGAATCAAAAAATTAAATAAAAATAAATTTTTAAAAAAAGTAAGCTTATGACTTCTTTTTAATTGACTTTTTTATCTTAGAACAGTTTTAGATTTACATAGTTATTACAAAAATATTAGATATAGTTTTTCTTGTTAACATCTTACATCAGTAAGGTACCTTATCTGATTAATCACCACAGGTATTTTTTTTTAAATTTTTTTAGTTGTTGTTGAACCTTTATTTTATTTATTCATATGTGGTGCTGAGAATCAAAACCAGTGCCTCACACATGCTAGGCAAGTGCTCTACCACTGAGCCACAATCCCAACCCCTGGTATTTTAATATTAACCAAGGTCCACATTTTATTTCGATTTCTCTATTTTCCCTGAGCTGTTTTTCTGTTCCAGGACCCCTTCCAGGATGCCACATTTTGTTTGGTTGTCCTGTCTCCTGATGCTCCTCTGAGCTGTGACAGTTTCTCAAATTTTCTTTGTCTTTTAGTGACCTCAAGAGTCTTGAGGAGTGCTGGTCATGTATTTGTAGAAGGTTCCTCAACTCGGATTAGTCTGATATAGTCCTCATGATTTGCTAGTATAGTATGTTTGGGCTGCTTTATTTTTCATCTTTCTAGTTTGATCCCTTTCTTTTAATTGGCCCCAATGGTATGTATCTTAATTCATTCACGCAGCAGTAACAAAAACACCATAGACTAGAAGGCTTATAAATAACAAAAATGTATTTCTCACAATTCTGGAGAGTGGGAAGTCCAAGATCAAGGTGCAGGTAGATTCTCTGTCTGGTGAGGGCCCACTTCCTGGCTCATAGATGGCCTTCTTGCTGTGTTCCCACATGGCAGAAGGTGCAAGGGAGTTTCTGGGGTCACTTCTGAAAAATTTTTTTAATTTGTTCTAATTAGTTATACATGACAGTAGAATGCATTTATACATTTTGATATATCACACATAAATGGAGTATAATCTCTCATTTTTCTGATTATACATATTGTAGGATCACATCAGTCATGCAGTCCTAAGTACATGAGGTAATAAGATTGCTTTTATAATGACAATAATCCCTCATGAAACCGGGCGCAGTGGCACATGCCTGTAATCCCAGCACTTGGGAGGCTGAGGCAGGAGGATCGGGAGTTCAAAGCCAGCCTCAGCAACTTAGGGAGGCCCTAAGCAACTCAGTGAGACCCTGTCTCTAAATAAAATACAAAAAAGGGCTGGGGATGCGGCTCAGTGGTGGAGTGCCCCTGGGTTCAATCTCTGGTACCAAAAAATAATAATAATAATAATAATCCCTCATGGACTCTTCCCATAAGGACTCTTCCCTCATGACCTAATTATTTCCCAAAGGTCCCACTTTCCAATATCCTCAAATTAAGGAATAGGTCCCAACATATAAATTTTGGCAGGGACACAAACATTCAGTTCATCTCAACGGGTTTCATGTCTGAAAAGAAAAGTTAGGAAGACAACATTCTGAGTTTCTTTTTTCTTGATCAAGAATTTGACACAGATGATGTAAAGCTGTGAACTGAGTTTCCTGCTGGAGCCAGTGAGTCCATTGAACTTCTAGAAACAGAGATGATACCAAATATAAAATTCTCTACATTAATGCATAAATATATACAATTTTCTAAAACTGAAAACACTTAGCTTTTCCCTGGGGTTTAAAAAGCCCTGGTGATTTAATCAAAGTACCTGCTCAGAGCTGAACCATATTGTGTGTGTTTTCACCCTTCCCAAATAGCAGCCCTTGAAATCTGTCATTTTTCCTTGAATGGAAGAATTTTGGCTTCCCATTTGTGTAAGTAAATTTCATGACAACCTCTCTAGGGAAATTCACAGAACGAGAGGAGCGGTTTTCTCTGGCAAATAAACAGCTTTTCCGCTCAACATTTCTTGAATGTGTTGTTTGTGTTTCTCTCCTTACAGTTTCCTCTCCCATATGGAGAGGACATATTTTCAGGCAAACAGAAATATGTTCATATCAATATTTGGTTGAGATTTTGTCACAACGTTCCCTCTTGGCATCTACTTAACTGCTGTTCAATAATAGACTTTCCATATTTACAGTATCAGCGAATGCTCAGGGACATTTTTTTTCAGCCTTCAGCAAAATGATTTTATTAAAACTGAACTGTTGGTGGTTGGTACTGCAGAAGGCTCTCTTCTCTCCTCTCTGTCTCCCCCTCCACCATCTCCCTCTCCCTCTCCCTCTCTTTCCTCCTCCCGGACACACACACTACCGTGCAAATAAGATTTTCAGGGGCTGGGGATATAGCTCAGTTGGTAGAGTGCTTGCCTTGCAAGCACAAGGCCCTGGGTTCAATCCCCAGCACCAAAAAAAAAAAAAAAAAAAAAGATTTTCAAACACAACCATGGTCATATTGGCAATGGCTGAAATCCCAGCCTGGGTACTATAGTCATGAGGACCTTATTTACCGAGTGACTCTCATCAGCCTGTGAACTGCCACCTTCTCTCATTCTGGGCATCTCAGTCTCTCAGGGCTTCATTTCTTATATTCAAATTTAGGAGATTTTGATTAGGTTTGATTCCTGGTCACTCCCCCAACACCAAAATTCCATGATGCCAGATTGGTTTTGTCTTCATAACTCTCCTACAGTTGCAGAGGTGTGTGGGTAAAGCTGCCCTTTCTGGGAAGAAACCCTGATTTGCATTATTTGCCAATTTCTGTAATATAGCTACTCCCATCGTGGCTAATTTCAAACTATCCACAGTTCCACAAACCAGCTTTAGGGTGGCACAATCGGGCATCAGTGTGCCACTCAAACAGCTGATGAGAAGAATTGGGATTAAATGCATTGTGCAGGAAAATTGTGTGTGTGTGTGTGTGCACATTATTTCTATTCAACTAACATGATTTCAAGACTGAAAATATTGTGCATATTCTAGAGAATCTCTCCCTTTCCATTCTCACCACCCTAGTTTAGCAAACTAAAATGCAGATTATCACAAGTCACTATAACTATCTGAATTAGTTTGGATTCCCCCCAGAAGCGGAGCCTGAAGGAAAGGTTTGGATGCAGGTAGTTTATTTAGGAGAGAGAAGAACACTGGTATGGGGGCAGCAACTGTGTTAATTGCATCTGTTATTCTTGTATATTAATCCTCTAACATCTGGGCCTTCAAACTCTGAAGGAACTGCCTCTCCCAGGGTTAACCAGTTCCTGGGAGACAACCTGCCTGAAAGCACACTTTTTAATACAACCAACCACCCCAGAGCCCACACCCCAACCACCTCCCTCATTAGATTCACACTCCAGGCCACAATCCACCTGCTATCATCATTTCAGGGCCAGACACTAGACAACTGGGAACTGCTCCTGTCTTAGAGCCTATTAACATTTCTCAAAGAAGCCAATCATGCTTACCTGGCCTTCATTGCTTCCCTCAAACCTAGAGTTCTTCCTCTCCTGCTTCCTGATCAACCTCAAAGCTTTGCTGTGTGACCCAGCCCCTCTCAGAGAAATGGCTGGCCCCCTCCTCTTAAGAACTGAATAACAACCTACCTTTTTCAGAGGAAATCTTCTCCTGATCTATCAGCTTTACAGTACTTCCTAGTTTCAGCTAATTCCATATATTTTAAAACAGAACTCAAAGTGAAAGCAGCTAGGTGTGGTGGTGCATGCCTGTAGCCCTCAGCCACTCGGTAGATTGAGGTAGGAAGATTACTTGAGCCCAGGAGTTCAGGACCAGCCAGAGCAATATAGGGAGAACCCACTTAAAAAAAAAAAATTAAGGCAGTCAGTAAAGAATGTAATAAAGTCAGCTACCAATTGTGAGCTACTGGGACCTAATCTCAATATAGAACACTTACTTCCAAATTATCTCTTTGAGAGGCAAGGACATTGGAGTATTTCTATGCCAAATCTTATCAGTTACTGGTAAATGGATGCTAAGGGAAGAACATTAATATCTTGTCTATTCTGTTGGCAAAACTGGTTCCAATGACAAAAAAGAGGCCTCAGGCAAAGAAAACCGGGTTGCTGCTATTTGGAGCCACTGATTTGGTATGGAGAAGGTGATGTGAGTGGAAAACTAATAACAAATTGCTCATTGCTGCACCAACATGCTACAGAGTTCTCTTTGGATCCCTGAATCCTACCATCCTCTTTGGGTCACTAACACCAGGAGATGTGTCTTGAAGTTGCCTGAGACTTTAGGGCCTGTGAAATCCAAAATGACTCTCACCTTCTGCCAGTTGCAAAATTCCATGGTGACCCAGGGGTTTATCTCAGCCCATGGTCAAAACCCTTGCAATCCTCCAGAACCAAAACCTACAACCAACCTGAGCAAATTCATAGTTTGGTTTCTTTGTTGTTTCTTGTTTGTTTGTTTGTTTACTTCCTACCCTTCTTTAGCATATTTCCTTAAATTAGACCCATACAGAAGAGTACGGTTACTCATCTGCAGCCCACAGAGAAGCTCAGCTGTCTGGCTGTACCCATCCCTACTCCCTGATTCTCCCGTGCCCCAATTTCATCTGGATCATTACCTCAGTCCCCCTCTCTGACATCTGATTGAGTGATCTGATTTCCAGATGTTTCTTGCCCTCTGAACAGGCAGACTGTAAAGATAAGGCTACTTCTAGAAATTGTCTATCATCCTATCCACTGTCTGGAGTCTCTACATTAAATATTTGTGGAGAGGGGGTGTTTCAAGCAGCCCCCAGCCACATAAGTGAGGCTGCAGACACAGGTGGAGCCATCTTGGATGTCCCCAGGCACGTGAAGGATCCCAGTTGCACTAAATAAAGCAGAGAAACTACTCCGCTGATCCCAGTCAACCCACAAAATTGTGAGAAATAATAAAATTATTATCTTGTTAAGCCACTAAGATTTGGGGGGTCTTTGTTATGCAGCACTGAATAACAATTTCTTTAGTTCTATCTCTTATTTCCCTACTATGCCCATCATTGATTTTAGCTGGAAAAAATCCAAACATTGAAAAAGGAATAACTTAAAATAATGGAACTCTGTTAATAGAATCTCATGACCAGATTGCTGGTTGAATGTGTGTTGACTTCATAACAAAGCACTGCTTTTTTATAATGATCATTACTAGCTAGCTACAATAGCCAAAAAAAGAAAAATTTCCCAAAGGGTCATCAATAGGGGGATGCATAATAAATGATAGTATATTTGAATAATGGAATACCGTACAGCAATGAGCACTTACCCTTCAGAAGGCGAGAAAGATGGGAAGGGAAGTTAGAAGGTGGCCTTAAGGGATTATGATAGTTTCTACTTATTGATCTGAGACCTGACTGAACACAAACTGAACACAAATGTGTTCAGTTTACGAAAATCCAATAAATGTCAACTTTAAACATATGCATTTTACTTCAACAAAAAGGTTTTCATTTTTTTTAGAATTAGAAGATTTCTCAAAAATCTCAGGAAACCGTTCATTTTGTACTAGGAGGGCTTTGAACGTGTGTTACATTTAAGGCATAAAAATTTTACTGTGATCCCATGACAAATTCAACGTCTCAGCTACCAGGTGGTGGAGCTTTTTGATATTCCATGGCCATGAACATTGAAGTATAGATCGCATTTGTCAGGAAATAAACAAAAGTCTTCCTTTTCACACCTTTTTAAATGACCTCACAGTCATTTAAATGAGAAATCTGTTTGAAACTTGAAAGCATGGAAAAGAAAGACTTTTCTTTTTAATTTTTTTTAGATGTTGATAGAACTTTATTTTATTTATTTATATGTGGTGCTGAGATTGAACCCAGTGTCTCACACATGCTAGGCAAGTGCTATACCACTGAGCCACAATCCCAGCCTCAAAAGGCTCTTTCTTTTGGATAGGATAATCTGAAAACGTCCTCAGTGCAGAAATAACATGCACTTCCAATTCATTGCTATGTGAATCGTGAATCTAAACTCCAACGTAAACATCAGGAGGAACCATGGAAGTTAGTGATAGGTAGGGATTCATAGCAAACCCCCAGGGAGGAACTGATAAGACATGGTATTCACTCAACAAATATTTATTGCCTTGCATGTGTCAAGCAGTGTGAAAGCAGCTGAGCATACAATTGTGGGTCCCTTGAAGACACCACTCCCTGTTCTCCTGGAATATTTAGTTTGCTTCTGCATTTGTTTTTGTTCCTGGATTCAATTCATAATGTCGTTTTTGGCAAAGGCTGTTGTATTTCAAGATCCATGTCCACAGCCAGGTATGGTGGCACACACCTGTAATCCCAGTCACTGGGGAGGCTGAGGCAGGAGAATTGCAAGTTCAAGACCAGCCTCAGCAACTTAGTGATGTTCTAAGCAACTTAGTGAAACCCTGTCTAAAAATATAAAAAGGGCTGGAGATGTGACTCAGTGGTTAAGTACCCCTGGGTTCAATCCCTGGTACCAAAAAGGAAAAAAAAAAATTCACTTCCTCTTCTTCCTGCACACTGGACTACATTTTCTAGACTCCCTTGCACTTGGATTTGATCATGTGATTAAATTTGGATGGACTACAATGTGAGTAAAAGTGATGAGTACCACTCCTAGGTCTGAAAAAAATAAACAAGAAACAAATAAATCCTCTGATGAGCACTTTCCTACATGCTCTTTCTTCCTTCCCAGCAACCAAAGTAGAAATGACCTTCATGGAAACCCTGCAATCACATGGCACTGGCAGACAATGACAATGTCAGAGATTCTGTCACACTAAATCCCTGGTTGATTGTGGAAGAAATCTCACTGTCACACGAGAGAAAAATAAACTTTATTTATTTATTCATTTAAAACTTTATTTTTTTGTTAAAACACCTAGCATTAGACTCTAAGACATCAAATTTTCCATTTGACCCCAAAGTTATATCATTGAAGTTCTTGCATATAAAAGAGAATCGATCATTTTCAATGAATGGAACTGATGTGCAAAGAAGGAGGTGACAGGGTATCTTGATTTCAATTCCCAGAAGTAGACTCTGACAGACAGATCAAGTGCAAATAGTTCACCTGTTAATCAGCACCAGCAAACACCAGTAAGAGACTAGTGAGATGGGGAAATGCAGGCAGTTGATAAAATGGTACATCGCCAATACAGAGTCCATTGTGGGAGATTGGAGCTCATTCCTGACTGGAATCTCCAGGAGACAATGAAAAACAAGCCATGGTGTTGTCTCATCTGGTCCTCTGCACCAGGCAAACCTGCTCCCATGGCCAAAGGGGGTCGAGGAAGCCCATAGGCAGAAAGTTGTAGGTGCCAAAAGCTTTCCATGTGTACAGGTGAATGCCAGGTCGATATGGGCAACGCACTGAGATTTGGACTTGGACAACCTCAAATGAGAAGCTGTAGCCTAAGTATCTTGTAGGGACAAGATCATTAGACTGCTAACCAATGGGCCTATAGCATAAACCCAGCCTTGATCCCTAGCCATATCCTTCCTCTCTCCAGTCTTTGCCTGCTATAGCCAAATTTCCTAGGCTTGACCCCTGGAACATCAGCCTACTTTGTCCAGTGTTATCCTTGTAAATCTCTTGCCCACATTCTTTACTAATCCAAGTCTTAGCAACCCTGGTAGATTAAGTTCAAGATTTGCTTTCTTAAAGAGGCTTTCCCTAGCTACTCAAGTCCTTGGAGAATTTATTTGCCCTCCTATGAACTTATAACCCCTAATAGGAGCACTTTTCAGAGTCCCCTCATTATATGCCCAGCCACCAGGTATCGCTACTACAAAGACCTGATCTGGATTTTCAACCCATATGCAGCTTCTTACTTCTCCAGAGCTGCCTGTGTGGTCTCCCCTACTGACTGCAAATGGCCATATCTAAACCTAGCACCATGCAAAGCCAGAAATAGACATTTGACAGATAATAATGGGAGTAATAAAGAAATGGGAGGAAGGGTGGCAAGAGGAGAGTTAGGGGAGGAAAGAAGATGAAATTGGGAGAAGGAAGAAGAACAAAAGTGGACTGTGTTTCTAGAATGACTATTTTAAATAAATAATAAATTGAGCAATTGAATAAAGAGCTTTGAAACTAGGGATAGTAGAAACATACCTTAACATCGTAAAAGCTATATATGCTAAACCTAAGGCAAACACCATTCTAAATGGAGAAAAATTGAAAGCATGCCCTCTAAAAATTGGAACAAAACAAGGATGCCCTCTTTCACCACTTCTATTCAACACAGTCCTTAAAACTCTAGCCAGAGCAATTAGACAAGAGAAAGAAATTAAATTGAGACAAATAGGAAAAGAAGAACTCAAACTATCACTATTTGCCAATGACATGATTCTATATTAGAAGATCCAAAATTTCCACCAGAAAACTTCTAAAAACTCATAAATGAATTCAGCAATGTAGTAAGTTATAAAATCAAAACCCATAAATCAAACAGGTTCCTATACATCAGTGACGCATCTACTGAAAGGGAAATCAGGAAAACTACTCCATTTGCAACAGCTTCAAAAAAAATAAAATACTTGGGAATCAGTCTAACAAAAGAGGTGAAAGACCTCTACAATGAAAACTACAGAACACTAAAGAAAGAAGTTAAAGAAGACCTTAGAAGATGGAAAGACCTCCCATGCTCCTGGATAGACAGATTAATATTGTCAAAATGGCCATACTAACAAAAGTGTTATACAGATTTAATGCAATTCCAATTAAAATCCCAATGACATTCTTCATAGAACTAGAAAAAGCTATCGTGATATTCATTTGGAAAAATAAAAAAACCAGAATAGCCAAAGCAATCCTTAGCAAGAAGAGGACAACAGGGAGCATTACAATACCAGACCTTAAACTACAGAACCATAGTAACAAAAACGGCAAGGTATTGGCACCAAAACAGACCTGTAGACCAATGGTATAGAATAGAAGATACAGAGACAAACCCACTAAAAACCCACAAACCCATACTAAACAAAGGTACCAAAAACATTCAGTGGAGAAAAGATAGCCTCTACAATAAATGGTTCTGGGAAAATTCAAAATCCACATGTAACAAAATGAATTTAAACCCCTATCTCTCACCCTGTTTGGAACTCAACTCAAAGTGGATCAAAGATTTAGGCACTAGACCAGAGACCCTTTGCTTAATAGGAAAATAAAGTAGGCCCAAATCTTTACCATGTTGACTTAGGATCTGACTTCCTTAACAAGACTCCTAAAGCACAAGAAGTAAAATCAAGAATCTACAAATGGGATGAATTCAAACGAAAAAGCTTCTTCTCAGCAAAGGAAACAATCAATCATGTGAAAAGAGAGTCTATAGAATGGGAGAAAATCTTTACCATATGCACCTCAGATAGAGCAGTAATCTCCAGAATATATAAAGAACTCAAAAAACTTAACACCAAAAATCAAGTAACCCAATTGATAAATGGGCAAAGGAACTGAACAGACACTTCACAGAAAAAGAAATACAACCAATCAACAAATATATGAAAAAAATGTTCAACATCTTTAGCAAATGGAGAAATGCAAATCAAAACTACTCTAAGATTTCATCTCACCCCAGTCAGAATGGCAATTATCAAGAATACAAACAACAAAAAATGTTGACGAGGATGTGGGAGAAAAGGTACACTCATACATTGCTGGTGGGAGTGCACATTGGTGCAACCATTATGGAAAGTGGTATGGAGCTTCCTTAGAAAACTTGGAATGGAATCACCATTTGACCCAGCTATTCCCACTCCTCAGTTTATACCCAAAGGACTTAAAATCAGCATATTACAGTGATGCCACCACATCAATGTTTATAGCAGCTCAATTCACAATAGCTAAACTATGGAACCAACCTAGATGCTCTTCAACAGATGAATGGATAAAAAAAGATTTTATATATATAAATATTATATAATATAATTATACTTAAATATTATATATAATATATATTATATATATATATTTGGTAGAAGTGAGTGAAGGGAGGGGAGGGGTATGGGGATGGGAAGGACAATAGAATGAATCACACATTATTACCCTATGTACATATATAACTATGACCGGTGGGATTCCACATCATGTATAGGCAGAAAAATGAGAAATAAAACTTCATTATATATGATGTATCAAAGAGCATTCTACTGTCATGTATAACTAATTAAACAAATGTAGAAATTTTGTTAAAAGAATATTAGCTAATTAAAAATAAAAATGGACATATTCATAGCTCAAAAAAACTTTGCTTTACATAGAGATACATTATTATGTTCCTACCTACGCTGCAGCAAATTCTAAAGTTATTTTACTTGCACCATTTTTGTTTTTTAACTTTTTTCTAATTAGCCACTGTTGTGAAATTTCACACACACAGCTTTTGAACAACCTCACATTTTTGAACATTGTATATCTACACTGCTAACTCAGTAGAAAGATAGATACATTTATATATTCATGTATGCACATGCTAAATATGGATGCTCATACATTGAAGCATAAACACTTAAGAGATAAATGATATTTAAAAACTGAAAGTGCTGGCACTACTTGTAGGTAGCATAATTGTTACAAATTAATTCAGTTGATATAAAGGTTAAACCTGAAGTTTTTTGTTTTTCGTTTTTTGTTTTTCTTTTTTGGCAGTACTGGGCATTGAATCTAGGGCCCGATGCATACCAACCACTAAGCTAAATCCCCAGCCCCCAAAGGGTAAACCTTTTAGCATCTCAAAAACAGAATGGCTTTACCTTTATTGATATGCTGAGAGATTTCAGCATATTGGTAAATTTTTTTTAAAGAGTACAATGAAATAATATACTCAGCTTCCAGAATTCTCTTGTGGAAGAGAATGCCTAAAGGTGAAGTGAAATCAAGGAAATTATAATATATTTCAACTCTCTGAAACAACAACATGCACACATATCATCTGATAAGAGTGACTGAGTTCAGGATTGCCTCAGGTACAAAGAGAGGGGATGAATTACCTTTGTGATCCCTTTAAAATAAAACAGAGCGTTGGTTACTTTCCACATAAATTATCATATTCTTTTAGTTGGAATAAGAGAACCCATATAGGTTTAAGTAAAAAGAGGAATTTATATTATAGTATCAAGCGTCAGTACCTACTCCAAAGTCAGACAAGAGGCTCTGCTGCCCTGGGCCTCCAATTAAAATCCCCTGAACTCCTGGAAGTGTGTCCCACAGACCAGTGCTGGTCCAGGAGTTGTTGGACACCTTGCCCCAGTAGAAATGCAGGAAGTAACCATGAGCATGAAGAAGCTCATGGTTACTTCGACATTATCAAAGCAACTCGACATTATCACCACATTCAAACAAGTGATTTTAAGTTTTACAAAATTATTGGCCCACAATACTATATAGTATATCTTTATTTCTTTGTGTGCGTGTGTGTGTGTGTGTGTGTGTGTGTGTGTGTGTGTGTGTTTGTTGTTTTTTGGTTTTGATTCTGGGGATTGAATCTAAGCCACATCTAAGCCACATCACTAAGCCACATCTCCAACCCTTTTTGTATTTTATTTAGAGACAGGATCTCCCTGAGTGGCTTAGGGCCTTGCTAAGTTGCTGAGGCTGGCTTTGAACTGGCAATTCTCCTGCCTCAACCTCCTGAGCTTTTGGGATGACGGGTGTGCACCACTGCGCCCAGTTATATATTATTTCTAATAATTATTATAAATGATCCCTCACCACATATAGTTTGAGATGCATCTCCTATCAGGCCTTCTTAGTCAGATGCCTTCCACTGGGCAAGGGGTCTGCGGGACAAAAGAAGTATTCACCAGATCCTTTTAGACCATCCTAAAGTGCCCAGGACCCGAGAGATCTCTGCCCAAATGGGCAGGAAAACAGACAAATTCGAGAAAGCATAGACTGGCTGCCTTCTTTCCTCCAGAGTTGCTCCCTGTTTGGATCCATTTCACAGATGCCCTGTCTTCCAGCTCTCTTTTCTCCCCATAGTGCTGGACTCTGGATGCTCCTTCTCACCCTGACCTGGGCCGCAGCACTAATACCCTTTAACTACCAGGAAGCATGTATATCCCAAATTTCACAAGAACTTACTTTCTTGCCTTACAGGAGACCAAGAATTAAGAATCTGGGAAACCAAGAGATCTGGTAGCTCTTATGTTTTAGGAAGAAAGAAATCATCTTTAATCCGCTCTCATTTTTCACCAGATTCAGTCTTTCTGATAACCTAGTACCTGCCCTAGCTTCTGACTAGATTCTTTTTTTACTTGCTTAGTAAAGAATTTAAGGAAAGAGGAAATACAGTAGGGTTTACAGTACTGAGCAGTTGCAGGAGGGCTTGGGGGTTGAGGACAGAAAAACCTTGTGGAAGGGAGTCTCCCCACCAAGCAGAGATGAGAAATTGCAGACTACCTTACGGGAGAAGGGAAGTGAGTGACAGGAGGAGGAGGATACTGATTCACATAGCCCCATGAATCAGGGTTCCCAGAGGCAGCAGGCTGTCATCACAAAAAAGAAACAACTAAAGCGGACGTGTCATGCTACTAGGCTGATCAAGAAAAAACTGAGCTGCTGCCATTCAATGCAAGATCTGAAATAAAAGTCCTGGGTGGACTGCAGCAGGAAGAGCAAGACCACTGTGAAAGGGGGCTGTGTGGTTACTTCCAGAGGTTCACAGAACAGACAAGAAAAGAGATGCTCATTTGTCTGCATTACAGAGTTAGCTTCTCCACTGGTTGCTTTCTGCCTTCCTTTCCCAGAGTTCCTAAAGTTTTGCTGAGAGTTTGTGCTTCCCCAAGAGAAGGGTTTCTCAGGAACCAACCTTTCCCAAGAGAGAGAAAAATGCCTGGAGAGATCACAAGCAATGAAAAAATGGGAGACAAAAGTGTCCTCAGTGACATCGACAAATGTAAAAAATTAGCTGAAATCATCTGGGTGCAGTGGCACACTCCTACAATCCCAGTGACCCTAAAGTCACTGGGAGGCAAGTTGCAGACCACCAGGGCTCCTTAGCCAGATCCTGTCTCAAAATAAAACATAAAAGGGTGGGGGATGTAGCTCAGTAGTAAAGCTCCCCTGGGTTCAATTCCTAGTACCAAAAAATTAAAAAATAAAAATAGAAGATAGGAATCCTCTGTGCAGATTTATAATGCAAAGAGCAGGTAAGAGCTGCAGGGGACATCTGCTGGGTGGGTTTTGCATGGAAGGCAAAGGTCCACACTGAAAAATGATGCCTATCTCATGATGTGGAGGGGTGTGTGCCTTGGTGCAAGAAGAGAAGCGCCCCAGGGTAGGACAGAAAATCAGTTCTGCAGCCTTGGAAGCATGGAGGAAATGTACCCAGAAGCATCATTATCGTTTTAAGGGGGTGTTAAGCATTCAGATCCTTTCTGATTATAGCTGAGAGGGACCACATTTCTATGCTCTTCCGTCCCCCACCCCAATTCCTTTCTCTTTGAAAACATACACACTGGAGCTTCTTGCCCTCCCCCCAACACCTCCACCACTGCTCCTTCTCACACCACCCCGGCCTCTACTCATGTCTGTGCAATAACAGAAGGAAGAAGAGGCTTGAGGAGACAGACAGCTCTTTGATCTTCCAGGGACAGCACTGAGCTCCACTCCCCTGGGTGCCCATCGCCTCTTCCTGCCCATTCAGAAAGTCTCATTGATCTTTAACCACGACTTCCCTTGGAGGAAAATAGGGTGAATGTCATTATCATCACTCCCTAGATGTCAAAGCTGAGACCCTGAGAAATTAAGGATCTGCCACAAATACACTCAACAGATCAGTGAACTTCCAAGAAATGTTGAAAAGTCAACATGTTAAATTGCAATGTCCTTCTACAGGACCAAATTTATGTAAAGAAGGGCTCATTAGCTCAGTCAAATCTCTGCTGATTCTTCCGGGATGACTGAGGACAGGTGGGGATGCAGATTTAGGGAAAACACAAAACAAGAAGAGAGGCATAACATCTTGAGGAGAATAGGTAGTGGCAAGAATTATGTCTTCTGGAAAAGAAAGAAAAAACTGGGCCCTGGAATTTTTTCAAATGTAAAATAGCCAGTGTCTTAATTAGATAAGATTTTGAAAATATCTAATTATTACTAGCACTTTGAGGCAGGGGGGAATAAATGAGGGGAGAGGGAGAGAGAGAGAAAGAGAGGAGAGAGAGAGAAAGAGGAACAGACAGAGAGAATGATTGTAAACTTTTACCTAAGTCTACTGAATAAACAATTTAAAAATGTTTGGAAATATCTGCACCTATTTATTTGTACTTTCCATTTTCTAAAAATATTTAAGATGACATATAAGAAAAATAAAATATAAAATGTATTGCAATAAAATAAATATAAAACAAGGAAAATAAGACTGAGAATAAAGGTTGGCTAGGAACACAGGAGAAGGTAGGGGCTAGTGTCTAAAACGCAGTCATGGAAGAAAGAGATACAAGGTCATTAAGGGCATTTTAATGTCAGTTCAAAAAAAACCTGTGCTTGTGTTCCTGCTCTATTATTCTTCTGAGACCTTGGACAGGTTCCCTTTACCTGTCTAAGCCTCAGTGTCCCCTTCTATAAACTGGAGATTTAAAAGAGCACATCTGTCAAAAACCTGTTATGAGGAGCACATGAGAAACTTCCCATGGAGGATGTATCACAATGTCTATCAAGCAGCACTTAACAAATGAGGGTCCCTATTGTAAGCCACTCCCATGCTGCAGGGTCCCTACATTGGATCTCAGCTTTCTAGCAGCCATTAAGATTGCAAGTACAAGCTGGGCATGGTGGTGCACGCCTGTAATCCCAGCAGCTCGGGAAGCTGAGGCAGGAGGTTCATGAGTTCAAAGTCAGCCTCAGCAACAGTGAGGCACTAAGTAACTCACGGAGATCCTGTCTCTAAATAAAATACAAGATAGGGCTGGAATGTGGCTCAGTGGTCAAGTGCCCTGAGTTCAATCCCTGGACCCTGCCCCCCCACACACACACACACACAAAAGATTGTGAGTACAGTGTAGGCACAGCACATTCAAACAAAGGTATTATTCCAAAAAAACTGTAATGGTTTTTTCTGACTCTGAGGCCAGG
>JAJEJO010000233.1:515758-551828 GCA_020662805.1 Glaucomys volans
AGTAAACATAGTAACAAGCAACAGAAAGCTTTTTAATTTTTTCCTTTAATCTTACTCTTCATTAGGGCTGTTTTAATGCTGAAGCACATGTATAATTTATAATATAAAGCTGCAAAGGCCGTGCCTGTCCAGCAGACCCAACTGGGCAAGTCTGCAGCTGTCAGAGCAGCGCTCTGTCCTCGTGGACACCGCCCCACAGCCCAACCCCCCGGGTCAGCTCGCCATGGCAGGCAGCAGGCAGGCGCTGGGTTTGCCCTGCAGTCCGGCCCTTGCCTTGGGCCTCAGGCTGCCTACCAGCGCACCATCTGATCTTCCTGGGCTCCTTCCAGGGCAGTGGGGCTGAGGACACACTTGCAAGGAAGGCTAGTGGGTATAACAGCTCCCGCCCCTTTGCTGCAGCTAGCCAGCCATTGGTCCATTTGTCAGCCTGTCCTCACCCACCATTGGCTGATCCCTAACTCGCCAAATTTAACAACTTAAAATAAACATCCCCGCCTTGCTCGCTCTCTCTCTCTCTCTCTCTCTCTTTCTCTCTCTCTCTGTCTCTTTCTCTTCAGGGCAGATCCCATTTGGCCGTCTAATAAAATCTCTTGCATTAGTTCCCACGTCCAGAGTGGTTTTTCTGGGCATTTTTTCAATTTTCATCATTAGACCATCAGGAGCTTCATGATATGTGATTCAACTATAAAGTCATCTATTAGTGATGTTTATATTATTGAGAATAGATTTTAGAATTTCAGAAAGGTTTTCTACTTTGTTTAATTTGGTTTGGTTTTTAACATAGGGTCCTTGGACCCTGATCTGTGAACTTCTGGATATCCCTGAACCACTGATGTCAACTGCAAAATCTTGGAATGGGGGTGCATATGTGTATTTTTTAGGGATATGACCCATAGTTTTCATCAGATTTTGATAGTCTGTAACCCCACATGTCAAAACCCAGCCTCCTGGAGAA
Source organism: Glaucomys volans (assembly GCA_020662805.1). Taxonomy (NCBI): domain Eukaryota; kingdom Metazoa; phylum Chordata; class Mammalia; order Rodentia; family Sciuridae; genus Glaucomys; species Glaucomys volans. The sequence continues at coordinate 516,714 of JAJEJO010000233.1, forward strand.
ATGAATACAATATATATTCTGTAAATATATAGTTCAATTAGTCTGGTCAACTCTTTTTTTTTAAACCAGGGATTGAATTTAGGGGCACTTAACCACTGAGCCACATCCCTAGCCCTTTTCATTTTGAGACAGGGTCTCACTAAGTTGCTTAGGGTCTCCCTAAGTTGCTGAGGCTGGCTTTGAACTTGTAATCCTCCTGCCTCAACCTCTGAGATAACATGCATGCACCACCATACACAGCTAATCTGGCCAACTTCTAATGAGTAGAAAAAGTTATGAATAAATTACTTGATAAAGACTCAACTGGCCGGACATGGTGGCGCACGCCTGTAATCCAAGCAACTTGGGAGGCTGAGTCAGGAGGATCGTGAGTTCAAAGCCAGCGTCAGCAACTTAGCGAGGCCCTAAGCAACTCAGTGAGACCCTGGCTCTAAATAAAAATACAAAATAGGGCTGGGGATGTGGCTCAGTGGCCGAGTGTCCCTGAGTTCAATCCCTGGTTCCAAAAAAAAAGACTCAACTGAAAATCCAGAAGTTCATTACATTTAGCAAAATTGGTGAGGTATAGCTAGGTAGCAAATGAATAAATAAATAATCAGGTAAACTGACAAATGGCAGTTAACCAAAGCAGACAATGAAAAATTTGATAGTCATAAAAAATAAAATTTGGTAAAGATTAAGACCATATTTATCATAATACAGTAGTACTAAAACTATTTAGATTGCTCCTTATTTATATCTCTCCCAAATAATTTTGGTGAGGCTGGTGAGATTGCAAAGATTCTGAGGATTCCCAAGTGAACAGGGAAGACATACAGTCCTCCTGGATGCTGCTCCCCACTTCCTTCAAGTCTAACCAGAAATCATCTCTCAGGTCAGCTTTTCCTTACCTAAATGCAACTGCATCCTCTTCCCCCCAAAATTTGACATTCCATATTCCCCTAATTTTTTTTCTGAAAACTTACCATTATCTAATGTCCTACGTATTTCTGCCTATCATCTTATTGTCTCTTTCCTGAATAGAATGTGAATTCCATGAAAACAGAAATTTGTCTATTTCAACATCATTTGTAACAGCTAAAAAAAAAGTGGAAACAATTTTGACTTCTATTAGTAGGAGTCTGGAATAAATGATGGCATACTCAATTTGGGAGACTGTTTCACTACCTATTTACACTGGAGATTGAGTCCAGGGGCACTGAACTACATTCCCAGTCCTCTTTTTATTTTTTATTTTGAGACAGGGTCCCACTAAATTGCTTAGACTGACCTTGAAATTCCAATCCTCCTGCCTCAACCTCCCAAGTCATTGGGATTAACAAGAGTGTGCTACCATGCTAGGCTGGAAAACTGCTCCACGATTAAAAAGATTAAAATGGATCTAGATCACCAATGAGAAATACTCTCCAAGAGATGTTAAATTGAAAAACAGTTATTTGGAGAAAAACACAGAAAACGAGATGCAACTTACATTTTAGGAAAAAAACACATTATAATTCTATTTTTCTACAGGTTCATATATGTGTATATCACTGCATAGAAAAAAATATAGAGAGATAAAATTCATAGTAGTGTTTACATCAAGTTAGGGGATTTCCCCATCATTATGTACAACAAATAAAAAATGTGAAAAGTTGTACAGAAAAAAATGGATAGGGGATTTTAATGTGGAGTGGTTAAAGAGCTTCAGTTTGGGGCTGGGGGTTTAGATCAGAGGTTGAGTGCTTGTCTAGCATGTGTATGCACAAGGCCTTGTGTTGGATACCTAGCACTGCAAAAAAAAAGAAGAAAAAATTTGGCTTGTACTGTTTATGGTTTTACAAAAATGAATTCATTCATAATATATAATTTAAAGTAAATAGACAAATCATTTTCTTGCAGAATCAAGCTGTAAATATTGACTGTGCTTATAAATGCCCTTTGATCTCATAGCTGGAAAAAAAATTTATCTTTTTCAAGTTCCAATATGATTTTTTAGTTTCTATCATATTTTGCGGAACATTTTCTATCTTGAGATATTTTTATTTTTAATGCACATTTTGGCACTATGATGTAGTGAATATTACTTAGACTTTTAGTGAAATTATTTTTTAGTATAATAGAAATGACTGACCAACCCAGAAAGCAGTTGAAATCCTGAATGGGGCATTAAACATAGTTCACCTTTTTCTTCCTTTCTCCCATTTCTGCCCCATTCCAGCAACCTAGTGTCCTTCCAGTGGTCATATCAGAAATTCTAGAGCACTTTGGTTTCTGCCACTGCTGGGGCCAACCCACTACCTCCTGCTCTTCCTACTCCTGCAAAAATTCTCCCTAACCATGCAGGTCAGCTCCTGCATGCCTATGAACTTCCATGACACCTTGCGGTGTTCATGGCATAGCATTAGGATCTTGTCTCAGCCACAGTAATATTACTAAGCAAAAGATTAAAATAGATCTCAACCACCAAAATGAAACACTTTCCAAGGGACATGAAATGGAAAAACAGTGATTTGGAGAAAAATATAGTTATGATACAACTGCCATACACTGAACCGGAAAGTGCCTATAAAGAGGAGAATGAGTAATAGGCATGGTGGCACATACCCATCATCCGCGGCATTTGTATTGCACATTTTAATTTCCATCATGGCTGAAAATTTACTATAAAACATCCTTAGATCTAAAAGGAACAATTACATGGCTGCTTGATCTGCCTTTCTGATCTTATAAGAAAACTATGCCCAATTTTTTGTTGAAATTTCATTTTCCTTATCTATCAGATATCTCTGAGTTTTCTCCCAACTAGAATGACTGCACTCCTCCTTTTCAATCTTGATAGCCACATGGCTTCTTTTGAACAAAGAAACGTGAAACAAAGTGACCTGTGTCACTTCTGAGCAGTAGCTTTGAGAGTTCAGTGTATAATTCAGCACCTCTCTTTCCCTCTGCCCAGTGACCACGGATGTCTCAGATGGTGGATGCTGCATTAACCTGTGGCCAGGAGTTAAGATAATGCTGAGCAGAACCCCAGTCAACCAACCGTATAACTGAAAAGTTAGCTCTTGTTGTTTTACACTTTTGAAGTAGGGGAGCTATTCATTGCAGCACAACTTATCTGTTCTGAGGGATTAGAGACTGTGAATCAAGAGGCCAATTATCAAGCAATTGTCTCAGCTACAAACCCACTCTTCTCTACTATGCTTCCTGGGCCAGGAGATTCTGCAAATCTCATTTCTCCTTTCCCAGTTGTCTCTTTGTTCAGTTCTGCCAATATGGCACGATACTAGAAGACCAGAAGTTGGTAGTGGTGAAGGGTGGGTGGCTGTTCCAGTTTGCCTGCTTTTCTGTTAACTCTGTCAGCAATAACCCTTTACTCTGGCTTTGGCAAATGGGTTTGATCTCAGCTTTGCTGCAGCACTCCCAGGATGAGCCTCATATTGTCCCCTCTGAGACACACCAGCTGAACAGCTCTCCTCTCAGAGGTTCCAACTTCAAGAAGCCCTTCCTTGCAGTTCCTGAGCCACAAGCAACTAATCATTCCACACCTCCTCCACCAGCCCCACCACACCCACCCCTGCCCCATAAAGGTCTGAGTTTCCACATCACAGGGCCTCCCTTCCCACTTTCTGTTACCAAAACCCTCAACCCATCTCTGTTTCTCCAGTCCCGTGGGTCACTACTGCTTCCCAGAGTGACTATTACTGGAATACCTCAACAATGACTTTCTGTTTTTTCAGCCTTACCAATCTCTGAAACTAATTCTCCCTCTTAAAGGATCTCCATTAACATAACTGATATAGTTTCTGTTTTCCTGTTTGAACCTGACTAGCACACCAAGAATGAGTGTAGTTTGATCTGTCTCTTACTCGTTTTGCCCTGAAATCTCCCAATCATTCTTGGAAAGGGGAAAATGTGAGCCACTGAGGTTGTCTCTTCCTGTCTCTTCTGGGAAGGAAACTGGTGAAGTCAGCAGTGCTTATGGAGTAAGTGCTAAATGCAAGGTAATGAACTAAAGAGTGACGTGTGCTGAAGAGATGCTTCACATTGGATCTTCAGTTGCTAAATATTTCCAGAAGTCACCTAATATGGGTTTTGTTTTGTTTTGTTTTGAGGTACTGAGACTTGAATCCAGGGCGTCATGCATGCTAAGCAAGTACTATACCATTGAGCTATATCCCCAGCCCTTTGTAGTTTATATTTTGAGTAAAATAAAAAGTAAAATTGATCTCATTATGTTCCCAGGGCTAGTGTGGAACTTGCAATCCTCCTTAGTAGCTGAGATTACAGGTATGTGTGTGTGCCCATCTTGGTTTTGTTTCTCAAAATATGCTCTTTCAGGAAAAAATTAAATAATATCATACACTTGGAATAAAAACTACGCAGCTTGGGGCTGGGGATATAGCTCAGTTGGTAGAGTGCCTGCCTTGCAAGCACAAAACCCTGGGTTCAAACCCCAGCACCACCAAAACAAAACAAAACAAAACAAAAAACTATGCAGCTTATTTCTTAAAGAAAATCTTCCAGCCCAGCGTGGTGGTTCATACCTGTAATCCCGGCAACTTGGGAAGCTGAGACAGAAGGATTGCAAGTTCAAGGCCAGCCTCAGCAACTCAGCAAGGCCCTAAGCAATTTAGTGAAACCCTGTCTCAAAATAAAAAAACAAAAAGGGCTGGAGATATGGCTTGGTGGGTAAGCACCCCTGGGTTAAATCTCCAAAACTAAAAAAAAGATAGAAAGCAAACTCTTCACACACGCTCCTGGATTTACTGTTTGCATCTACTGAAGTCACAGTAAAATAATGACAATGCAAGGTTTTCATTTGCTTGTGTGCAGGGACATCAAGTAGTCTGACTTTATAAGGAATTCTAATTCATAGCACAAGCTCAGTAGAGCTGTGGTACAGGGTGTTTCACTCTTCTTTGCACAGGTATAGCTAACAAGAGGATCCCCTTTGCTCGGTTAGATTTGCTATTGTTCTTTGCCTGGTTCCCCAAATGCAAAATCCCACCTATGTAATATGGAAAGTAAGCGCAATTTTTAAACATCATCTGATAACAGAGCTATTAAAAAGCCACTCACCAGGACACTGAAGCTAAGAATTCTAACAAGTGGCTTGTTAGTGAAGAATGTCCTGACTGAAGTATGGAACAGGCTTGTCACTTTTTACCCTATCCTCTGAGGATAATAAGTAGGGAAGACAAAATGAGTGCAGCCCTCCTGGGTCTCCCCTTAAGAGTTTAAAAGCAAAATATTGATTTTGAGTTACCCTGCTTCAACTCAGCTTTACTCTCATGATATTTTTATTCCCTTGTAGATTCCTGGGTCCATTTGTTGCAGATTTAAAAAAGTAAATCACTGGTGAATCTGTGGTGTGTCCATGTAACATTTCTGCACCTAAAAATGTGGTCAATTGACACCTTAAAGGTTTCCAAGCAGCTCTAACTCTTAGTGACATCTCTAGTTGCATCCCCAGTATGTTCAAAACAGATAAAGTGGATGAATTGATTTTAGTTGTATAAAACCCTTGACAAAATCTCTTTGTGGCCATCTATGCAGTCTCTTGGTGATTCATAAAAGATTTGCTTATGACACAAATGTGATCCTTCCACTCTTCTCCATTTTCCTTTTCTACCGGGTCCATGGTGAATTTCCAGAGGCCAACAGATGAACAGCAGAAAACTCTCAGCTACCCTATGCTGGTCCTGGAGTCTTCACTGATTTGTATTAAGAAACAACATTAGAACAGTGATTCATATCATTATAAATAGAGCCTTGAATTGGAGGAATTAGGGTTCTGAAATTCCACTTGCTACTTTAAAATGACAGTGGAGAACTTGAGTAAGAGGAGTGGCATAATTAGGTCTGCAGTTTAAAAAGTGGCATTGATGTGGAGGGTGGATCGAAAGGAAGCATGACCAAGAGTTTGTAAAAAGGATGGCATCAAATTAAAATGCTTCTGCACAGCAAAGGAAACAACTAAGAATGTGGAGAAAGAACCCACAGAATGGGAGAAAATCTTTGCTAGGTACTCTTTTGATAGAGATTAACATCTAGAATACAGAGAGAACTTAAAAAACTGAACACCAAAAAAAAAAAAAAAAAAAAAGAACCCAATAAAAAAATGGGTAATTGTGATAAATGGAAGGAACTGGAGACTGTCATGCTAAGTGAAATAAGCCAGACTCAGAAAGTCAAATTCTCTGATATGTAGAAGCTCATCCTAGATAAGGAAAAAAAAAGAAAAAGGGGAGGGGAGATTCCATCAAAATAGAAGAAAGATTAGTGGGATAGAAGATGGGGGTTGAAGGGGCTGGAGGAAGGACAGGATAAGGGAAGAACAGTGGGGTCAATCTAAACTAACTTTCCTACACACATATATGAATATACCACAAAGAATCTCACCATCATGTATACCCACAAGACACTAATTTTTAAAAAACCAAAAGTAAATAGAAAAATCAGTAGAACAGAGGGGAGCAGAGGGAGGGAGAAAAAGGAGGGAAAGGGGAAGAACTGGGGATTGAATTAGAGTAAATTATATTCCATGTTTTTATAATTATTCAGAACTTAATCCTGAAAAGAACTAAAGAACTAAAAAGAATTAATAAAAAATCTTTAAAATGGGCAAATGAATTAAGCAGACATTTCTTAAAAGAAGAAATACAAATGGCCAATAAATATGTGGGAAAAAATTAACATCATTAGCAATTAGGAAAATGTAAATCAAAACTACACTGGGATTTCATCACCCCCATCAGAAGGCAGTCATTAAGAATACCGGCAATAATAAATGCTGGAGAGGATGTGGAGAAAAAAGAAGACTTTTACACTCTTGGTGGGATTGTAAATTAGTACAACCACTATGGAAATCACTATAGAGGTTCCTCAAAAGACTCTGCATGGAACCACCATATCACCCTTTTACAACACTCCTTGGAGTTTTATTCTAAACTATTAAAGCCATCATTCTGCAGTGATGCATGCATACCCATGTTTATAGCAGCACAATTCACAATAGCCAAACTATGGAACCAGCATGGGTGTCCGTCAACGAATGAATGGATAAAGAAAATGTGGTATACATATACAATGGAGTTTTATTCAGCCATAAAAAAAATTGAAATTATGTCATTTGCAGGAAAATGGATGTAACTTGAGGACACTGTTAAGCAAAAATAAGCCTAACTCTTATGAAAGTCAACGTTTGTTTGTTTTCTCTCATTATGTGGAAGGTAAAGAGGAAAAAAGGAGAAGAAAAGTGTGTGGGGGTAAGGGAGAATGGGAATCTCATGAAATCTGAAGAGAGATCACTAGAATAAAGGAAACAGACCAGGAGGAGGGAGGAGGGAAGGGAAAGGGGTAATACTGGGAAATGATATTGGTCAAATTATATTGTTACATTGTGTGCATGTACAAATATGTAACAATGAATCCCACTATTATGTACAATAATGCATCAATTAAAAAAATGTGGCCAAAAAAAGACAAAAGAAAAAAAGGGATACGAACAAGACTGGAAAATGACTTGGGATCCCTGAGCAGCATTTGGGGGGCAGGGGGGATGTCTCATGACTATCTAGTTAACTACTCCATCAGCCTAATTATTTAAGTAATAACTTATTTCCTCTTCAGGACTAATTTCCTACAAAGTGGGTGACTCTCATTGCCAGTACTCATTGAATATACCTGGTGTGGTATGGTAGTAGGTTGTGAGGATATATAAAATAATGTAGACATAGGTATCTATATCATATCATCCCTCATCATAATTATCTGAATTATGATGTGCATAGACATGCTGAGAAGGCAATGCTACATAAATAAAAAAAAGGGAGAGAACAAAATTAATTCGAGAAAAATAAAGTCAAATACCGGAAACAAAATGTATTACTAAAAGTAAAAAGTTCTGGAAGAAATGAAACTTTGGAGAGGTCTTAATTTTTTTTTAGATATTGACAGATCTTTATTTTTATTCATTTATTTATATGTGGTGCTGAAAATTGAACCCAGTGCCTCACACATGCTAGGCAAGTGCTCTACCACTGAGCCACAACCCCAGCCTGAAAATTTGAATTTAGGTAAGAATAAACTGAGCTGTGTTTTGATCTTTCATTTTAAATTAAACTATTGCTTTCACCAATGACCATGGTGATTAGATTGGGAATAGAAGAACAATATCAAGCCCACATTGTGAAACATCATTTAAAGAAATGCTTTAAATTTTCTTTACTTCCTATGAAAATATCTAAAATGCTATGACTCCAATTTTAACACCTTAGTAACTTTTCATCCTAGGGTGACAAACCAGAGATCTCTAAAAATATATATACAGTATTGAATGTCAGCACTCTGGCAAGTAAACACTGTCAATGTATTTCTGGGCCACACTGAACTTGTTCTTATTCCAAAAAGAAAGTGATTCATTTTTGCCCTTTAGGAAACAGGAGCAATTTTCATATTGTGAATTCTTGGCAAAGATCTCCTCTTCACAATAGGTGAGGGGGTGAAATCTGCATTAGGAACCATCTGTCAATTATAAATCCTTCAAAACTAGAAATGACCCCAAACTAAATTACGTAGTGTGAATGTGGATAATACATTTTACATACATGATCCTGTTAGGAAGAGGTATCTTCACATAACCTTCATCCTTCTTTCTAAATAACATTAATTAATTTATATTCTACTACATATCCTACTTCTTTCTTCATGGGACTATTAAAATTAAAATGCTTTGATAAATGTATATTTCTACTTTCTTAACATGAGTCAATTATTGTCAAATAATAATTGAATGTTAGAAACAATAAAAACAAGAGCATGGCCTGTAATATGATTTTTGTCTTTACTAAACATACATGGGAAAATTAATATACCAGGTACAGTGCTTTTAGCTGCAAACCATAGAACTCCAAGATGTACTTTGTAAGCATGGTATACATAAATATAGCATAAAAATGTAACCAGTAGGTTGAGCAAGGAGCATATGGCCTTTACTCAGAACCTTTACTTAGGTCTCCTGGTCTCTCATTAAAATATATTCAATGTGGAAATTTTTATCTCTAACCCTGGATGAAAACTCAGACATTCAGGAATTTCCATAATAGTGCTAACAACTCTTAAACAAGATAGTCATATGTAGAGAGAAAGAGATAGATGAGAGATGATAGATAGATAGATAGATAGATAGATAGATAGATAGATAGATAGATGATAGATAGAGCTTACAGTCATTTTAAGTTTAAAAACTTGCTTAAATTTCATAATTACATGTTTATAGTCCCATGTAATTATCACAGCTTTCAATGCAATTTTAAGTTAAAACAGTCTCTCTTCCTAATTCAGGATGCGGAGGCAGGAGGATCCATTCCACCCAGGAGTTTGAGGTCAGTCTGGGCAACATAGCAAGACTTTTCTCAAAAAACAAAACAAAACAAACCCAACATTCTCCACTCCTAGCACTGAGGGCTTCTGAAGGCAGAATACAGGAAGGCATGAGCCTGCTCTTTCCTGGACCTTTCATCTCCACCCTCCTCCTTCATCCCACTGATCTGTTTGCAGACTCTTTCCAAGATCAAAGCAGCCTGGAAAGAAAATGTTAAAGGGGAGCAGAGAAATCTTCAAGTGGTTGGCACTCAGTGTCCTGTGGTAACATGTGACCCTGTCAATGATGGGAGCTGAGTCTTGTTCTCAGACCTTCCATAGTTTGTGTAGAGACCAGCAGCAGGAACTTGCAGTTTCCATTCAAGAGAGAAGTACTTTATCTCCCCCTGTCCATTCCCCGCTCTGCTATTCTAGTTCTTCATCATCCACCCAGTCTCGCAGACATGACTCCTGCTCTTCTAGGTGACTCCCCATTGGACAAGATTTAAAGTGACTCCACCCTCCTATAACCCCCCAAGCTACCCCTACCCCACAACCCACATTTAATCCTTGTTAATTAGCTCAGGAAGCTGCAATCAAAATGTACCATAGGCTGGGTGGTTTATAAATAATGGAAATTTTTTTCTCACGGTTGTGGAGGCCAGGATGTACAAAATCAAGGTCTGGCAGATTTTTTTATCTGTACCAGGGATTAAACCCAGGGGTACTTAACCATTGAGCAACATCCCAGCCCTATTTATATATTTTTATTTTGAGACAAGTTCTCACCAAGTTGCTTTAGGGATTTGCTAAATTGCTAAGGCTTTGAATTTGTTATCCTTCTGCCTCTGCCTCCCAGGCCACTGGGATCACAGGTATGCACCACCATGCACAGGATTAGCAGATTTGAAGTCTTGGGAGGAGCCATTCCTTAGAAATGGTACAATCTCACTGCCCCTTCACTTGATGGAAGGGACAATCAACCATTTCTTCCTTCCTTCCTTCCTTCCTTCCTTCCTTCCTTCCTTCCTTCCTTCCTTCCTTCCTCTTTCTTTCTTTCTTTCTTTCTTTCTTTCTTTCTTCTTTCTTTCTTTCTTCCTTTCTTTCTTTCTACTGGGGATTGAACCCAGAGCACTCTACCACTGAGCTACATCCCCAGCCCTTTTGATTATTTATGAGACAGGGTCTCACTAAATTACCTAGGCTGGCCTGGAACTTGGTATCAGCTCTAGTTTTCAAATATTAAGTAATAAGTGTGAGTTACCTTGTAATAAAGAGCAAATGATTCTTTACATGCAAGTACTTAGAAGGGTGCCTCGCACTTTGCAAGCACCCAGGAAACATCAGTAATTACCATTATCTTGCTTGAGCTCTATTTTCTTATGATAGGGCTGGGGGGAAAGTGAAACACAATTGGACATGTATTATAGACTCAGAAAGTATTTCTACATGTGGAATGTGAAAATAAAAAGTGCCTGCATCAAAGAATTGGAGCTTATAACACCATTATGAAACAATTCATAGCGGGAGCTTTAATCGGAAATATAGAATAATGTAGGAAAATGATTATTTAAAGAAAGGATTAGAATTTCAATATGAGGTGGCTTTATTTTAATTCCAACAGTGTAATTAATCTTACTGTAAAATTCAGTAATGTATTGAGAGAAAATAAACTGGGGGTTACCCTATTTCATCAGGTCCTCCAAAGCATTTAGGGATTTTTGTCATTGGTGTTTTGTTTTGTTTCGTTATGGCACTGGGGATTGAACTCAAAAGTATTCTGCCTCTAAGCTACATTCCCAGCACTTTTTAAAAATTTTTTTAAATTTTGAGACAGTCTTGCTAAGTTGCCCAGGCTGCCCTGGACCTTTTAATATCCTGCCTCTGCCTCTTGAGTAGCTGCAATTAAAGGTGTGTGCTACCCTAGCTGGCAAAAAGAACTTAGTTTGAGCACTAAGCTTTAGTTTCCAGACAAGATTAAGAACTGCAGGGGGGAGGTGAGAATGCACAGACAAACCAAACTAAAACATCAAACATTAGAAAACTATGTGTAGAGCACTGCAATTTGTATATTATTATAATATCAAATCATTGCAAAGCTATGAAATAAATAACAATATTTTAAAGTAATCAGTTTAAGAACACAAAGAATTAAATATAGATTTCTGTGAAAAGTAGTCCAGGCTTATAGAACATCCCTTCCCACAAAACAGAAAGACATAAACAAAAGCCATGAGACTCAAAAAGTATACCAACCATGCTAAAAAGAAGGCAAAATGCTTTTTTTTAACCTTTATTTTATTCATTTATTTACATGTGGTGCTGAGAATTGTATCCAGTGAGCCCCAGCCCCAGCCCCCAAAATACTTTTTATAATACCAAAAACCATAAGAATCACCCAGACCCAGGAAATTTTGCAACAAATTGAAGGAGTATGTTAAGAATCAACACAAGATTATTATAAAATAAGAGTAATGACTTGAACTGAAGATGTTGAATACAATCCTGGAAACTCTCAACAAGCCTAGGAGTCCAGTTGGTTGGAGGGGAAGATCAGCACATCTCAAATAGAGTCCTCATCCAATCACCAGTAAAAAGTTCTGGGCCAAGTGCTAGGTCACCTAATAAAGACTTCAGAGGGCCTAAGGTATAAGTGTAATGAACTACATACCAAATTCTCCCAAGAATCTTTCATAAAGAGGCTTAACCTTAGAAATTCTAATCCAGTGGATGCTTAAAAAGAAAGGAGACAGCAACACAAGATGCTTCCTATCACAGCATCATGCATATAGCAAATTATTGGAAAAACCTAACTGTACATCAGTGGGAAATGAATAAATCATGGTGCATGGATATAATGGAATGCTCTGCATGGGCCTAAAGAATCTTTATATACCAATATGAAATCACATCCAACATACATTGTTAAGAAGAAAAAACACAATGTAGAATACACAGTGTAATACACTGCCACTGGAAAAAATGTACAAATATGCCTCTACTAACATATAATATTTCTAGAAACATCCATGAGACACTGGTAATATTGGCTGTGTCTAGGAAGGGGAACTGAATGTTTAAGAAAGGATAGGAAACAAGATTTTCCTTGTATACCCTTTTTTTTTTTTTTCTTTTTTCTTTTTTTGGTACTGGGGATTGAACCCAGGGGCACTCCACCATTAAGCCACATCCCCAGCCCTATTTTGTATTTTATTTAGAGACAGGGTCTCACTGAGTTGCTTAGGGCCTTGCTAAGTTGCTGAGGCTGGCTTTGAACTCGCTATCCTCCTGCTTCAGTCTCCCAAGTGCTGGGATTACAGGTGTGTGCCACTGCGCCTGGCTCTTTTTTCATTCTTGAATTTTGAAACATGTGGATTTACTATTCTAAAAATAGATTTAAAAAATACCAGAAATATAGAAGTGAAGAAAGAAAGAGGAAGGGAGGGAAAGAGGAAGGGAAAAAGAAAGGAAGAAAGGAAAGAGAGATGTGATAGTCAATTTTGTGTCCACTTGACTGGGTTAACGGATGCTCAGATAGCAGGCAAAATATTATTTCTGAGTATATATGAAAGGGATCATTACTTGAAACAGTAGCTAACTGTAAGTTGGGATGTTGATTCAAATTAGTTTAAAATTAGTATCTCCAAAGGTAGGACAAGTTCAACCATCACCAGCTCAAACAGGTCCCCAGAGGTCTAGATTCTTCTCTCTCTGACCTGTTGTTTGAGTGCTGGATTCCCCTAAGAAATTTTCCCTTATGGTCCCAAGATGGTTTCAGAGACAATCAGGCTATTTGCTTCCTTATTCTCCAGAGTGGAAATAGAAAACTTCCTTCCCAATCATTGACTCTAACTGAATCTTTCTGTCTCACTGGGCCAGTAGCATCCCCAAAGAAATGACACATACTGACTGGCTTAGACTAGATAGACTGTTCTCCAGATATTTGGGGGTGGGACCACTCAAAAATAGGGAAAATTAATCCATGGTGATAGAAGCCAAAATGTGTTTACCATGTAGAAGTGGTGACCAGAAGGGGGATAGGAAGCTTCTGGGGCTTGGGCAATACTGGATTTCTTAACATGGATGTTGGTTATGCAAGTGTGTTCCATTTGGAAAAACTTATTGAGCTGCACATTTAGTTTATATGCACTTTTCTGTGCATATTGTATTTCAATTTTTTAATTTACTCAAATTATGATCAGAAAATATGCAGATATAGTTTTAAGTTCTTTTAATGGATGACACGAATACTCTTCACTGTCTATTATTGTCTTACTAAGAGACTGCTCTAATTCCCTGGGGTAAAATAAAAAAACAGATCCCAATCTGCCATTTTATTCAGCTCATAAGCCCTTTCTCTCACTTTTCATCCCATATTCCTCCTTTCAAACCTTCTGATTATCAATTCACTCATCTGGACTATTCTTTTCCCCTGCTTAGTGTGATAATTAAGCCCAAAGTGGCTTTGTTCCCATCTCTGCAACTTGGAAGTCATCTTACTTCAAGTAATTTGCCTTCCAGTGTCTCAGTTTTCTCATCTGGAAATGTTACTAAATAATATTCCTGCCTCCCATGGTTGCGATGAGGATTAAATGAGCCCAAAGGCTTCAAGCACTGAGAGTAGTGAGATCATTGGATGGCAAGGACTGCACTGATTCTATGACACACGTTTTACTTCTTGGAAATCCAGGTGTATTCTACAATCTGTAGTGTCTTACAATCACTATTGGTCAGGTGGCAGATGTCCATAGCTGTCATTGCCTGTGCCTATAGCTTCTACTTTGCTCTCTGTATGTGCATGAGTGAAATATGAAAAATAACACTTTGCCTAAAGGAGTAGTTTTTTCAAGAAAGCATAAAATTAAAATTCTAAGAGGCAGCTTAAAAAAAAAACCTTCATGGTAAATACAAAGGTTCAGATTAACAGCATTTTAGAATTGATGAAAAATTCCCCAGGAAGAACATGAGCTTTCTAGCATTATTCTATTTCAAAAACATTTCCATGTATTATTTGATTCTAAAATTATATTAAATGGTCCATTTTCAACTAGATACTTTTCTGTGATGTTTAAAGCTTCCTAGGAATTGGACAGTGGAGAGACTTTCCAGGGGTGCAGACAGAGCACAGGGACCAAATGCTTTCTCATCACATGCTTCCTTCTGTTCTTAGAATGTGTTCTTCCTCCCTTCCCACTTCCAATCCCAGAGTACCAGCAGGCACAGAGCTGGGCATAGGTATTACCCAGGCCTTCTCCTGGCTACCACCTCCCCATTGCTGTCTCAACTGTTAACTTCAGAAAAGGACCCCGACCCCTAAACTCATAAACTCAATGATTCTCCAACTTCACTTCCATCCCCAGAAATTCTGATTAAATTGTTCTGGGGTGATACCTGGGCATCAGGATTCCCCTGCTCCCCTACCACCGTGCCACCCCCAGTCCTAAGGATTAAACTCAGGGCCTTGCACATGCTCAGCAAATGCTCTACCACTGAGCGACATTCTCATCCCTGGTCATCACGATTTTTAAGAACTCCCCAGATTATTTTAATATACAGCCCAAACTGGAAACTACTGCATTACCTGTTTAATTATTTTCTGAGGTCCTCTCATTTGCTGACTTGATGCTATCTACCACTATGACATGGAAACCTGTCCCCAGCACCGTCCAGTTCTGCACCCCAGCATCCCACACAATTACTAACATTTATTAGTATTTGATGATATTAAATGAACTGAGCGAGCCTTAATGCGTGGTTTCTAAGGAGATGCGATGGGAGCGTCAGCATTTTCAAGAGTTGCTATTGGAAGCTAGGTGAAATCAGGAAGTGATCCGGTCACTCCCTGAATCTTTGGCAGGCGCGATTTCCTGGCCGGCATCTGGCTAACCCCATCTCCGCCCCCTACAGCCTGGCCAAGCGGGATGTTAATGGGTCTGACGATCCCTCTAGATCCTCCACTTTGATCTGACCTCTGGCAGCTATGGGACTGTCTAGCAGATCGCTCCCCCGCCCACTAGCCATTGGACCACAGGGCAGGGTCCGAGAGCTTGTTTACCCGCTTTTGGTGTCTCAGAGGGCAAACAATGAAAGATCTCAGAGAAAGGGAAACTCCTACAGCGAGGCCCAGGTGGGATTCAGCACACGCCGAGCAAGGGGGCGCTGCGCCTGCCGCGGCTCCCGTGGCGCGTTTCCGGGGGCGCGGAAGAGCTGGCGGCAGACCTACCGGAGGATTGCAGTGTGGGTCTGCGTTGGCGCGCGCAGCTGCAAGAAAAGCCCCCAAATCACCAAACCTACATAAAATTTTAAAAGCATTTCCCGCCAATCGTTTGCCTGGGATGTACTGAGGTAGCCACAACTCCAACATCTTCAGAAATTAAGCCAAGATGTATTTTAAGTGAAAAAAGCAAAGTGTTTAATAGGGTGTATAAAAGTGTGCAAATGAGAGGGAGGCAGATAAAACGTTCAGGTGCGAATATGTACTTCCTGGTGCAAACATGTAATAGAATAGCCCCAGAAAGACACCATTAGAAACTCATCATGTTGCCTTAGTGTCGGAGAATTGGAATGCGCGAGACGTTTTGACCTGATGGCTTAAACAAATAAACTTATGCAAGGATGTTTTTAAGTGTATACTGGTTTTACATTACATAATGTATATTATATATGTATACAATATGCTCTATTGTGATATGTTCGCTAGTTGGTGTGGTCAAGGGTGTCCAAATAATCATTGTCCTGGAGATTGACATGAGATACAAAAGACTATCGGCGTGAAAGGCAAAAAGGGAGAGCGAGAGGGCGTATGGATCCTCCCTTCCATAGCCTTCACTCAAAACAACCTGGAATGGTTGGCGCTTATGGGGACCGTGACAAGAGAAACTGGCGCTCAACCACCTTAGAGGATTTGGAGAAATAAGCCACCGTGGACGCGGGGGCCGGGGTAGACACCCCAGCCCCCATTCTGCGCTTAAGAGTAAGCGCTAGGAACGCAGCGTCGGGCATCACACGCCTGGGTTCAAGTTCCAGCCTAAAACTGGCTTTTTTTTTGGGGGGGGGGGGGTCTCGGGCAGCGTCCACCAGAGTATGGCTGGGAGCAATTGTGCGTCATAGTGCGTTTGCCGCGCGCTCAGAGCCCTAAAAAAGATTCCTTTGAGGAGGTTTGTACTTCTCTAATCTCAAATGCGCGGTCCCAGGGCTGCAGGACGCCGAATGAGTGAGACAGCCAAAGGCCCACGAACAAACCAGGGAGAGAACTGAGAAACCTTACCCCAGGCCAGGAGTGGGAGGTGTGAAGGGAGGGTGGGGTGGAGAAGAACTGGCTATCGCTTTGCTGGGACTCGCTCTGCAGATAGCCCCTAAGCTTGGGGCCCAGAGACCTTTTTTTTTTTTTTTTTTCCTATAAAAGGTTTCAGAGTTCCCAGCGCAGAGCGACGCCTTCCCCACTTCGGGGTCCGCCTGGACTTGTTACTCACACATTGTAAATCTTCCAGCAAGTTAATTTATCTCACCTAGCCTCAGTTTTTTAAATCTGTAAAATGGGTTTTCTTCTCTACACTGGAGATGATGAAAGCACCTGCCTTGGAGAGGTGGGAATGAGAGTTTAAATGGGATAACGTATGCCAAGGACTTGACCCAGCCCTTGGTTATAGAGTGGTCCACCCACACTATAGTTATCCCAAGCAAGAATGGTGGTAGACTCGACCCCAATATTGAGGTTTAAAGTGCAGTTTGGGGCCTGGTTTCCTTCAAAGAGATTCATTCTGAAGGATGAATGATGCCGTCTACTTGCCTCCCTCAAAGTTCAAAGCTACACGAAGTGTTCTTTCCACCGCCAACCTCTGAGCCTACTCCTGCCCTACACACACAAAAAAAATCCACACCCACCGCACTCAAGCATACTTGACCCCTCCACTGGGAGCTTTGCAACTCAGATCTCTTGGATTCAAATTTCGGGCTACCATTTTTAACTATGTGCTTTGCACAAGGACCTTCACCTCTCCAAGCATCACTTTACTCTTCTATAAAATGATATGGTAACAGGTTAGTGGGGGCTGATTTTAAAAGATGTAAAAGCAAAACAGAGGGCCTAGCCTATGGTCAGCAACTGCTTCTTTTGTTTCCCTTCTTTGGTTGTGGATTTGAGGATAAACTGCATTCTTGAGAAGTCAGCTCAAAATGAATGGAGAAATGATCCAAGCTGCTCTTTGCTCCCTAGATACTCCTTTCCCACCGATCTTTCTTAACCAGTGTAGGGGAGCTGGTTCTATGAACCTTCCCACACCCTGACTCATGGTTAAACTACCCAGCCCATCGGCTGGGCTTGGAGTCTTCCTCCAGACTTCCCTCAACAGTAGACCTCTTTGGCGAATCTTGCTCTGCATTTGTCCTCTCAATTTGCAGATGCTGCCACCGAGGGCCTCAGGGACCCACAGCGAGGTGACCCAGATTGTGTCTTTTTTGAGATACCTTGTCCTGGAGCAAGAACCCGCTCGAGGCTTCTGAATACTCACTTAACTCCTTCGTAGTCGGGCGTTAAACCGAGGTGGTGGAGAACAAAACCTGAGCTAAGCACCCTATTTTCTTTGACTAGTAATCCGCTAGAACGGCAAAATCCCGGCGGGGGAGCGAGAGCATAGGGAGGCCCTGGGAAAAACAGAATGCTAATGACAGCCTGAGCGGGCGGAAGGTGCGCGGGGGTTTGGGAGCCCCGCCGCCGGCCTTTGAAGTGCACCTTTCCAACCCCACTGGCTGGAAGGGCACCTGATTCCTCCTCCTCCACCATCACCACCTCCACTTCTCGGGGGAACAGAAAGGAGCTGATAGAACAACTGAGGACTCTGTTTCTGACTTATTACTGCTTCCTACTTCTGGTTTACATTGATTTTTAGTTGTTTGCTTTTGGTTCAGATTGCTTTTGACTTGACTGCCCGTTGGTCGGGAATCGCTGCTCAGTATCTTAGCAGGAAGGGCAAAAAGTGTAATGGGTAGTAATAGAAAAACCTTACACCTTTCCATGTGCTAGATTCTACCCTACTTGCTTTGTATTCTGTAAACTATTATTACAGGGGGGAGAATCGAGACACCTAGAGGTTAGGGAGCTTTCCCACATTCACAAAGGTAGTAAAAGAAAGAGCCACAAATGCCTGTGATTCTTGAATACAACATTCTGCTTTTCTCTTAAAGAGTCTGAAAAGGGAAACGTTTCAGGAATAATCTTTGGGTTTTCTATCCTTATGGTCTGTCCTTCCTCCTCTCCTCTGTCTTCCTTGGTTATCCAAAGGACTTAATTATTTCTGCCAAGTCATTCCCTTAACCCAGACTTTCCCTCTCCCCATTTCTCACATAGGGCCTGGATAAAGATTCCCATGCTCCATGTCATATTGAAGCCATGGTTCAACAGGATTGGATTCTGACCACCTGTTGTGTAGACATCCTGCACACCTGTTTAATAGGGGTGCCTTCTGTTGAAGCACTAATTTTGATAGACTCTGCCACCCCTGTTAGTGATGTGCAATTGATTTACCTTCAGGGTACGATTTCTTCTTGGATACACGATGGCTGTTCTCCTTAACCATGGTACTGCTATTCTGGCACAAATTTTTCTCTTTGTTTTCTGTTTTCCATTGAAAACATTGAAATAGTTGCAAAAAAAAAAAAAGGTATGCAATAAGGTATGCAATAATATATGGTCTTTTGGGGTAGGAAAGGTCTAAAAAAACATGAAAAATGCCTTTTAAAACCGAAAAGGGATGAAAATGACAGGTCATTAATTTAAGAGGATCTATGTTTTCTTTTTCTTTTAAGGGAACAAAAAGGATTTCTCTCTTGTCTGCATGGTTATAAAGCATAAACCCTGAAACTGTCCTTGAGGTGGTTGTCATAGCACACAGACATAGTAAATCCTTTCATTCAGCCAACAGATGAATACCTACTAAGTGCCAGGTAGTTCAAGGTGGAAAAGTAAGCAAAGAAGATGGAACCCAATATAACTTTCATACTTGAATGTAGTAATAATTAACCAAACATTCCCATAACATAGTTTTTGAAAACATTTTTCTTTTTTGCCTCATGTTAGATTTCTTATTATTTATATGAATGCATGTGTTCCCCAAAATGTGGGAAAGAGGAAAATGATGGCAAAATGGCAGTTAAATCCAGAAATTTGCTTGCAATTTAAATACTTTGATTAAAAAAAAAAAGATAAATCAAAATTATGGGCTGCTGCCAAAGATTGTCGATTTAGTGTTCAGGAAAAGACTTTATTTTCTTCTTATAATAAGCAACTTTCAGTATGTTTAATAACTTTTATTCCAGAATTTCCCCTCCTCTTCATATTTTAACAGTGAACAACAACAGTCACGCTTAGCAATTTGAATATATGGACTTATAATCAGGATAATAGTTAAACTTGGTCGTTTTGTTTGAAAAATACAGTGAGTTTAATATAATCCTTTGCCTCACACATTTGTGGGTCTGATTTTTTTTTAGCAAGTGATCAAGAGTATTTTGGTGTCACATTGAAATATAAGTTCTCTAAATTCTTACAAAAGTGAAACTGTATTTGTGAGAAGGTCTTGCAGTTGTCAGCAGAACAAAACTACTTGTTCTTACCCAAATGTTTTGTCTTATAAGGTGGGAGGAGAGATAGGTAGGTATGTATGGAGTGAAAGAAAGAAAAGA
Organism: Glaucomys volans; assembly: GCA_020662805.1. NCBI lineage: Eukaryota > Metazoa > Chordata > Mammalia > Rodentia > Sciuridae > Glaucomys > Glaucomys volans. Next base: position 536,739 of record JAJEJO010000233.1, read on the forward strand.
AAGAACCTTGAACAACCTTACTATGATGAAAGTTCCTTCCCCCTTTGGAAAGCACAGGAGAGGTGGCAGATCTGGCCATCAGAGCCCAAAGGGCCAAAGAGTGAACCTGAGACGTTGAAATAAAATGTAACATCAACAAAGAAAGGGCCATAGATAAATAGTAAAAGAACCAACTTGCCACAAAAAACCCATTGACGTTTTCCCAGAGTCCAGGCGAAGCGCTGGTGACCGGTTAATGTTGGAATGTTTTCCTAGGGTTAAAAGGAGAACCGGCAGCAAGTCTGCTCAGAGTTTACAAAGTGTTTGAATAACACGGACAGTGTTTTGATAACACTTTTTTAGTGGGGGTGAAAATAATAGAATTTATTGGGACTTTATATGGGCCCCCTTGGTTGTGTGGGGGTGGGGCAGAGGTGGATGGAGGCAAACCTCATATCATTGCCCCCCATCTGTAACTCACCTCTAAATTTATTCTTACATGCATGTATGTATTTGATGCATAATGGTCTTGCTTCAGCCAAATGCTTCTCAGTTTTGGTTTTAAAAGACCCATGCTTTGATGTGGTTACTTTTCAAGAGGAGAAAGGTAGAAAGAGGTCACCTGGGCAAGTTGGCAAAAACTTTTTGTGTTATTAGAATAAGTTGGTGGCATAAAGTTGATATAATTGCTTGGGACAACAGAGTATGAGATCTTTAATATGCTTATACACAGTCTTGGCCCTGGCTTCCTTGTGGCCTTCAAAACTTCCTTCTTGCTCCATCTCAGGCTGGAAGGTGAAAGATTTGAGTTAATCCAGCCAGCATTTGGGTCTGGGGTTCCAAGGGGTCTCCATGTTTCCTCCCCAGTGTTGATGTTTTTCTTCAATGTATTCCAATACACTGTCAGTTGAGCCACATAAAACCAGGCACCTTTCAATAAATGTCTCATTTGGATTTCATGAAGCTTGGGGTGTAATTGAAATCAAACAGCAAACAGGCTGGAGGGCTCTGTTATTTGCCCACCCAATCTAAGCAGGGTGCTGCCTGACATGTTTGCTGAGGCTATGGTTTTAGCTTTCTTTTCTGTTCCTATTTTCTAGAAAAGAGTGCTTGGATTTTAAAGTGTGGCTGGGATACAGGAAAACATTTTTTAAATGTTCCTTTCCCTTGTTGTAAGTATTATTGAACCAGCAAAAGGAAAGTCCATTCCAAGTAGGAAATCACAGGTTTGTTCATCTATAACTCTCCAAGGATATTAGGCTAGTATTTTCCATATGTAATAATAATAATGATGATTTAATTAGTTAATCAACAGAACCATTTAATGAAATTTGTCTCTATGCAGCCAGAAAAAATTATCTGCAGTTGAAACCATTTTTTCATTACTCTAAAGAGGAATTTGTAATATATGTGCTTCTAAATGTAACAATATAATATATAATACAATAATATTATCATATATCTCTCATGTTCCAAAAATCCCTGGTACCAGAATAGTTTTGTAAAGTTCCTATTTTGACACACTTTGAATTTGTCTTTGTTTTTCCCATTTGTAAAATGCATTTGATTGTGGGTAAAACAATAGATTAATTGGGTAGGTCAGGGAAATATAAACTACAACTTCCTGCCAGAGAATTAAAAAAAATACGAAATATATTATATATATATGTATATATACACACACACACACATATATATATATTTAATAATTTGGTGGCCCTCGAAATGAACCCATGCGCTTCCATGAGCTCGCTTGGGAATGGAATAGAATCAGCCCTTTCTGATGTGGCGCGGGGGACAGCTGGCCCGTGTTATTTGCGCCAGAGTGGGTCAGAACGATGCCTGTTGCCTGCAATGGCACTTTGCCATGCGCAGCGTTTCCCTGATCGCTTCGAAAACATTTTGAAGGGACACCAAGGCCCGCTTCTCTCTATGTTAAATCCCCACACTGCCGGGTACTCTTGGCCAACCTGTACCCAAATAACGTTAGGATTCCATCTCACACCTACTTTTTCCCTTAAACATCCTGAAGCTCCTGTCAAGACTAATGTGGAGAAGACCGTGACTCTTAACCAGCAACGGTTAGCCCCGGGCTATGTCTCCAAATCCGCAAAGCCCCTGCATCCCTGCGCTCGCTTCTCTCACGAAATCTGCAGGTTGAAAAATCATGACCTCCACAAAAGCGCTGTATTATTTGAAAAATCAATCTTCAGGAATTTCCTGGGTCAAAATAAAATTAAAAGGGGAAGACAGAAGTGAACCGTAAAGTGTTTAGAGCAGACAGCCATGTCAAACGCGGACTGAACTGATGGGAAGAAATGCAGGGATCTCCGGACGGCACGCGCACCGTGCCAGCTTTCCAGGGATGTGCTCCCCGGCTGCTCTGGCCAAAACTTACAAGGCCATCGCCCCAGCCCCTTGGTCCTAACCTGCTCCCTTGCCCTTTTGCCCCCAGGATGTGCCTTGACCCTGAAAACCTCTGCGCGCTCAAGGCCTTTACCCCCACACAAAAATACTTGATAAATGCCCTGGAGCGTCCGAATGCATTAGGGACCGGTTAACCCTCAAACCCAGATGTGCGGATGTTGGTGCTGCTGTGGTTTGAACCCTGATTGGAAAGCTTGGCACTGTTCTACACTGGCGTGTGCGCGCTCAACAAATCCTGCAGCCACCTCATCTGTTGTAGACGAAAAGTTTCCCGTGTGATCTCATTCGGTTGGGGAGGCAGAGTCCGGACATCTCAGCCGGAAAATGCTCTCCCGGAGCGATTACTGGCGACGTCCGTAAATGCTTATTAACAGCGAATATTCGGTCTTCTTATCCGCAGCAAAACGTGCACCCCTTCTGTAATAATTAAACAATAAAATATGACCGCACCATTCTTGACTGTTTTCGGAAACGCGGGGAAGAAACAGGCAGCTGGGGCAAAGGAGCTTAATTCAATATCTAACTGATTATTTCACTAATTATTCTACCTTCTGTCTTGTGCCGCAGAAGAGAGGCGCCGGGAATCTTAACCGCGCGGCTGCTAGGGAACCTTTGTTTCTTGGTGTCAGGCCCACGGAAGATGACGTTGAGGGCGTAGGAAGCATCCAGGAGTCAGGCACACTGAGCAGCGTGGATTTCAAATTGCGGGCAATAAAAGTGATTGCCTCCCCCAAAGCAGATTGGTTGGGAGTGTGTACCAGGGTGAATGGTTGGCTCGTTTAGTTCCACTCTTGTTCGGTCCTCAGTATCCCACCCCACTCGGGCTTCTGATTTAGAAGCTGAGCGCTTAGGTCCTTTAGGATGGCGCTGTATTCTCGCCGTCCCCGGCATCTCAAAAGCTGGGCACGAGGTCTCTCTCCATAAACCCACTGGGTAAAAAGACGGGACCGAACACAAAGTGTTTCCTGTGTTGAAGGCCAGGGAGTCCTCCGTCAGGAGGAATGTGTGCCTTGAAGTTACATCTTCTGACGAGGAGATACTAGGCGTGGGCTCTTTCCAACTCACCCCAGTTCTACACCCTTGGGGACTGGCGCATTCCTGCAAGCAGTCAGCTTGCAGACTTTCTTCCTCTGGCCTCTAATAACTGTTCCTCATTACCATAGCACAGCGCGCGTATGACTCTTGTACCAAGGATAGACTCCGTTACGGAGACCTCAAGCCCCGTTCCCCTAAACTCTGGGGAAATGTGGACACCCCGATTGATTCTCACAGCAGGGCAGTCTTTAAAAAAAAAAGAAAGAAAGAAAGAAAGAAAAGAAAAGAAAAAAGGCTAAAGGAAAAGCAAGTCTCGGGCGACTTGATCCAATTAGTAAATGCCTAATTGAATTAGTGTCACCTCCACCAGCCAATAGGAGGAACCCGGAGCTGTGGGGCTGCGAAGCCCCTCCCTGGCCGCACATATATAAAGCAGTCAGTGACCGTCTGCAAGTTTCTAAGTGGTCAACTAGACCGATGATTTGGCAATAGAAAGGGCGCAGAAAGGCGCAGGTTGGTGGGTGGATGGGAACAAAGATCTAACTCCTCTTCTTCCCGCGTGTAAGTAAGGGTCCTGAGAGGCAAGAGGGACAGGAAAGGAAAAGGAGGGTGCTTGTTGGTCATTTTCCACCATCTGCCTACAAACTCAGTGAGCTTTCCTTGCGGAAAGGACGCTGGATTCAGGTCGCACCTGAGCGCGTTGTAGCGGGCCGGGAGTCCGCAGGTGGGTAGCCCGGGCGCGGGAGAAAGGGGAAGTTACCTTCCCCTCGGAAGAGGGCGCTGGCTCCCCCATCCTGCCTTTATAATAAGGCCGCGGGAGGAGAGGAAGCAGCCAGCTGCCGTCTGCGCTTTGCAAAGCATGCAGTTAGGCGAGCAGCTCTTGGTGAGCTCTGTGAACCTGCCCAGTGCGCACTTCTACCCGCTGGAGAGTGCGCGAGGCGGCGGCGGCGGCGGGAGCACCAGCCACCTCCCCGGGGCAGCCCCCTCGCCCCAGAGGCTGGACTTAGACAAAGCCCCCAAGAAGTTCTCCAGCAGCCTCTCGTGCGAGGCGGGGAACCGGGAACCTGACGCCAGCGCGGGGGCCCCCGCGGCCATGCTCAGTGACGCCGACGCCGGGGAAACCTTTGCCAGCGCCGCGACAGTGACCAAGCCAGGGCCCCCGGACGGCCGCAAGGGCTCCCCCTGCGGAGAGGAAGAGCTGCCTTCTGCCGCTGCCGCCGCCGCCGCCGCTGCCGCTGCTGCCGCAGCCACCGCGCGCTACTCCATGGACAGCCTGAGCTCGGAGCGCTACTACCTTCAGTCTCCGGGGCCTCAAGGCTCTGAGCTCGCTGCGCCCTGCTCTCTCTTCCCGTACCAAGCAGCGGCCGGGGCGCCCCATGGATCTGTTTACCCGGCTCCCAACGGCGCGCGTTACCCCTATGGCTCCATGCTGCCCCCCCGGTGGATTCCCCACAGCTGTGTGCCCACCCGGGAGGGCACAGTTCGGCCCTGGAGCCGGCGCCGGCAGTGGTGCGGGCAGCAGCGGCGGCGGGGGCGGCGGCCCCGGTGCCTATCAGTATAGCCAGGGGGCCCCGCTATACGGGCCGTACCCGGGAGCGGCAGCGGCGGGCTCTTGCGGAGGATTGGGGGGCCTGGGAGTTCCCGGTTCCGGCTTCCGCGCCCACGTCTACCTGTGCAACCGGCCTCTGTGGCTTAAATTCCACCGTCACCAAACCGAGATGATCATTACGAAACAGGGCAGGTGAGCGCAGCGCGGAGGGGCCTCGGTGCGGGGATAGAGGGAGAGTGTGTGGTCCTGGGGAAGGCCGGGGTGAGGGAGCTGTGCCCACTCGCGGTTCGCTCTTCTCAGATTGTATTTCCGCTCACCGTGTGGGAGACATCGCATCTCCAATGCGGTGACCCTCTCCCTGTCCGCGCACGGGCGGCTTGTGTGGGGTGCTAATGTTACGGCTGCACTCTTCCCTCCCCTCTCTCGTCATCCTCACCTGAACTGACAAGGAGGAGGCGGAAATGGAAATTTAGGCTTGTCCTCAGAGCTGGATTCACAAGAGCCTCTGGCTCGGCAGTATGCAGGTTCTTGCCTGAGGGGCAAGAAGCCGCGGTTGGGGGAAAACGCAAAAGCCGACTGTCGCCCCAGCGCAGTAGATGGGTTCCCGCAGTTTTAGGCGCCAGGGTCTCCACGGGGCGTCTCTGGGAGATCCACGTGAGGGCTAGAGCACAACCCTGGGAAGGTCACTTCGAGGAGGGTAGGTGGTTAAGGGCAGGTCCTAGAACCACATGTGAATCGGGTTCGGAATTCAAGGAAGTTCTGATACACACCCAGCTGCTAACTGGCTATTTCTGGAGGAAATGAGGGGTGGGCAGAAAAGGGACATTCATAGGGGACTTGTAGCCTAAAAAGAGCTCTCTTTCTCTCATTCTCTCTCTCTCTCTCTCTCTCTCTCTCTCTCTCTCTCTCTCTCTCACACACACACACACACACACACACACACACGCACACCTTGATGTCCTCTGGCACTTGTACATTTTAATTTAATAGTTTTTAAAATCCTGAGGGAAAAAATAATAAGCGTCTGAAAGAGTTGAGAGCTTGAGTCGGTAGAGGTATCCGAAGCCCGGAAAATACTGATGTTGGGTCAATTTTATTTCGGAAGAGAAATGCTCCAGGAGTTGCCAGTTCAAAAATATTTTCACAGTTTGGGGACACTTCAGCAGTTTTCTGCTCATTGCAGACTTATAAATACCCTGCTCTGACCCTATCCCAAGGTGTCTGGGGAACCGGGGTGTGTGTGGGCATCCGGATTTAAATCATTTATCCTGGTTCTGTTCCCTTGCACAGGCGCATGTTTCCTTTCTTGAGCTTCAACATAAACGGACTCAATCCCACTGCCCACTACAACGTGTTCGTAGAGGTGGTTCTGGCGGACCCCAACCACTGGCGCTTCCAGGGGGGCAAGTGGGTGACCTGTGGCAAAGCCGACAATAACATGCAGGGTGAGGAGAGAGGAAGCCTTTGCCGGGGAGAAATCGAAACCCTAGCCTCTGGACACCTCACATTTAAATCTAGCACAGCTCCCCTCCCCCCAACTCCTCCCTAGTCTGGGGCCTAGAGGTGTTAATTTAGTTTCTTTCATTGTATTGGTTGTTTTGAAAGAGAGGAGAATTGCTAAGTCATATTTCTTACCTAACATTATATAGATACATAGTACCTTTAATTGTGGCTTTACCCCATCCCCAGCCCCTGTGTTTGGGAAACTAATAGTCTGAGGCTTCTGGGAGGGAATCAGCTACTTAACTGGAGAAAGCCAAGGTTGAGTTAATTCATAAAAGTCCAACCACCTTCCATCATATATTGCCCTTCCAGCTTTACCAGGCCTAAGATAACATTCAAGCTCATCCCCTGTTGCCTGTTTTTAAGTTTTGAGATACCACTGAGTGCCTTGTCCAGGGGGCCCTGGGAGGGGTGTCAATGGAATCCTGCTGCTCTCCACTGGTTTCCTAAGCTTCTATCTCTGGGAAACTTGTGCTCTTACATTTTGCCGGTAGCTAACTGACATCTCTCCCCTGGTCCCATTTGCAAACAGCCTTATATGCTTGGATTTTGTGTTTTGTTTCGTTTTCTCTTAGGAAACAAAATGTATGTTCACCCAGAGTCTCCTAATACTGGCTCCCACTGGATGAGACAGGAGATTTCCTTTGGGAAATTAAAACTCACCAATAACAAAGGAGCAAATAACAACAACACCCAGGTAGAGTGACAGAGGAGGAGGGGATGTCTTCTGGCTATTGGTCTCTTTTCTAATGTGTTTATAAGATTTGCAGTTGTGACCTGTTGTTCACTTACATGCTTCTGATTTTTTAAAACCTTTCTTATTTTTCTTACTGGATTTCAATAACGGTGCATTGACTATTAGGAATAGAAATATCTTTTGGGGATTTAGGAAACCAAGAGGAAAAGAGAATTTATCGAACACATACACAGCTATGTTTTAAGTTTTTCAAAAGTGGCAATGATAAGATCTTAAAAATGTCAATAAAATAAAGAAAGCTGTTGGTGGGAAGCAAGCAGGAGTCCCATTTGAAAGTAAATTATTTGTTGAAATCTACTTTTGATGCTGTAAGAGACTTTTTAGATTTGGCACCTCTTTCTTTCTTTCTTTTTTTTTTTTTTTGGTACCATTTCCAGATGATAGTCTTACAGTCTTTACACAAATACCAACCACGACTGCACATTGTGGAAGTTACAGAGGATGGTGTGGAGGACTTGAATGAGCCCTCGAAGACCCAGACCTTTACCTTCTCAGAAACGCAGTTCATTGCAGTGACTGCATACCAAAACACTGATGTGAGTGCCCCAAACTTCCCAAGCATCTCTAATGCTCATCCAGTGTGATAATGCATTCAGTGACTATTTTTCTCCCCTATCTAGATTACTCAACTAAAGATCGATCATAACCCCTTTGCAAAAGGCTTCAGGGACAACTATGATTCGTAAGTGCAGCTTCATTCATACTTTCCTGGTTACCTTTGAACAGGACACACATCCCCACATTGCTGAGGATGTACTCTAGGGAGGGCTTTCATTGGGGGGATTTTTATCTTTGTGTCTTGTCGGCCTTAACTAATTTTGCTTTAGAGTTTGCACAGAAGAATTTTGTTCATTTTTAAGGAAATATTCAGGACTTAAACATGAAGCACCTTTTTGTTTTTTTAACATCTGAGCAGCTATTTGAAGTTTTCAGAGTCTGCATTACTTATACACCTTCCCTTCTCATTTGTTCCAAGATTTTTACCCTCACAAGAGCAGATATTATCACTCCCCTCTTTTTAACATATGAAAAACCTGGAACTAAGAGATTGTATTTTTCACAATAGCAAATAGCAAGTCCTGCTATTTAAAAATCTCAGTCTTCTAACACCACCAGCAGCATTCATTCCCTCCCCTTGATAAGGGAGGGTTGTTCTGAGTTCTTCATGTTTGAGGCCTTGCAAAGGCAGATTTTCTATAGTTCAAATACCTAATGCCTGGAAGGAAACTTCTTTTTTTCTTTTTTTTGGGGGGGGGGGTACTGGGGATTGAACCAGGGGCACTTCACCACTGAGTCACATCCCCAGCCCTATTTTTGTATTTTATTTAGAGACAGGGTCTCACTGAGTTGCTTAGGGCCTTGCTAAATTGCTGAGGCTGGCTTTGAACTCTCGATCCTCCTGTCTCAGCCTCCCAAGTGCTGGGATTACAGGCGTGCGCCACCGCGCCCGGCAGGAAACTTTTTCTTAAATTGTGGAAAATTTTCTCTGTGAGCCAAGAGTCCAGTTAAAATTGGCCAGGGCATCTCCTGCCTCCTTCTTATTGTCCAAAATACCAACCTTCTCAGTACGAAGGACCCACAGCCTAAGCCTTTTTCATTTCTGGGAGGTGGTTTGGGAACAATACCAGGTTTTTTTTTTTTTAAGTGTTTCTCTTTATATTGTAGCATGTACACCGCTTCAGAAAATGACAGGTTAACTCCATCTCCCACGGATTCTCCTAGATCGCACCAGATTGTCCCTGGAGGTCGGTACGGCGTTCAGTCCTTCTTCCCGGAGCCCTTTGTCAACACTTTACCTCAAGCCCGATATTATAATGGCGAGAGAGCCGTGCCACAGACCAACGGCCTCCTTTCACCCCAACAGAGCGAAGAGGTGGTCAACCCTCCCCAGCGATGGCTTGTCACGCCTGTCCAGCAACCTGGGACCAACAAACTAGACATCGGTTCCTATGAATCTGAATATACTTCCAGTACCTTGCTACCATATGGTATTAAATCCTTGCCCCTCCAGACATCCCATGCCCTGGGGTATTACCCTGACCCAACCTTCCCTGCAATGGCAGGGTGGGGAGGTCGAGGCTCTTACCAGAGGAAGATGGCAGCTGGACTACCTTGGACCTCCAGAACCAGCCCTCCTGTGTTCTCTGAAGATCAGCTCTCCAAGGAGAAAGTCAAAGAAGAAATTGGCTCTTCTTGGATAGAAACACCTCCTTCCATCAAGTCTCTAGATTCCAATGATTCAGGGGTATACACCAGTGCTTGTAAGCGAAGGCGGCTGTCTCCTAGCACCTCCAGTAATGACAATTCTCCCTCCATAAAGTGTGAGGACATTAATGCTGAAGAGTACAGCAAAGACACCTCAAAAGGCATGGGGGGGTATTATGCGTTTTACACAACTCCCTAAAGAGTTATTTTCACCTCGTAAAAATTAGCTAACTTGGCAGATGGACTTGGTGGTGTTTTTGTTGTCTTCTTTGCCTAGGTTGCCAAAAAGACGTTTGCCTTCCACCTTGACGCATCCCGTTTTGTGCAATTCTCTATAAGAAGGTGCCAAAGCTTTTTGATTGCTTCAGGTAACTGAAACAAACCTAGCATTTTTTTCCCCTTTGTAAAATAAAGTTAATGGAGGACTTTTAAAGTGTTTTAGAAGTTGAAGGTTATTCAAGGTTCTGGATTTATTTATTGGAGACACTAAACATTCAGAGAAGCAGACTGAGAAGATTGAGTGCCCAGCACGATCAAATCAGTTTAAATCTTTCTCATTTCTATTTGTAAATCTTTAAGCAAATAGAAGCCCAGAATGTTAAGGTGTTTTGCTTTTGGAAGAGAATGACTGGGCCTTAAACTTCAATGGGGGACCTTTTGCCATTAACCTTCTGCCAGGGGCAAAAGATGTTAGGCCTGGGAATTGAGAAAAACTTTTGTAAAACTGCTGGTTTTATCTGACTCTGATTCCTCCCGGGCCTTTGGAACAAGCCATGTTTGCCCTAGTCCAGGATTGCCTCCTTTGAGACTAGCTAGGCCTGTGCTGTGTGCTGGGGTGGCCAGTAGGACTCAGGAGAGGGTAAGAGGGAGCCGCCAAAAAAGAAACAGAATTTTAAAATGTACAGTTGTGCGTGTTTAGATACACTATAGAACAATGTGGAATATATTGTACAAATAGGCTACATAGGTGTCTGAGATCATGCAAAATTGGTGCTTTGGCTTTGTAAAAGAATTTGCAAATCACCTAACAGCTGCAGGGGCAAGGGAAGAGTTTCATTATCCCCATGATCTTTGGGGATATTCTATTTACTTTTTTAGGTAGTTCAGAATGTATTCAGCTACTCTGTACTAACTTGAAACGTGTTTAAAGGAAAAATCCTATTTCATCCTCTTCCTCCGCCATCCCCCACTCCCCACCTTGGTAACGTGAAGAAACTACAATCTAATGCCACAGCTCCTATAGGCTTTTTAGAGATCTTGGATTTTTATGTACAGTCTTAGTCATTTTTAATAAATGTGGTTCAACTAGGGAACGGGCATAGCTCTTTCTTCTGTACTGTGGGTTTTACTCTTCGTTTTAAAAAAAATCTCATTTTTCGCCGACCTCCACCCTTTCCCAGCGTGAGCCCTACCTTACCAATTCCCTCCAGGAAAAGGCTCTAGAATATCTTAACTGGATACTGTAGTCATGAAGGGGTGGGGTGGGGATGCTTTTGTTTATCTTCTTTTTCCCTTTAAGATTAATGGGTCTATTTCCTCTTCTCACTGGGAAGTCTGGACAATGGATATTGGCTAGGGCTGGGGCTGGGGCTAGGGCTGGGGCTGGGGCTGGGGGCGGGTAGGGAGGAAATGTTTGCCACTAAGATGCAAGACTACCCGCTTCAGACTTAATCTAAACCTCGAAAACCTCCGCCCCTGGCCCTTAGTCACTCAGTTCTGAGCCTTTTCCGAGGCTTACTTCAGGCCACCAATACCTGGGTCCGCGTAGGCCCCCCGGGAACCCCCGCGGGCCCCTTTAGCGCCTACGAGTTCCGGGTCTCTGAGGCACAGTGGGAGCACGAGGGCCGCCTACCGCAAGGCTTTTGCTCCCACCCAGGGCTTTTTTTGAACCGATTTGCTGGCTACACACCACGATAGCTGCGGGCCAGCATCCTTTGCACTCAGCCAAACTCGGCAGGGGACGCTGGGCTGCGGTGTGGGCTCAGGGCGGATGCAGCGCTTACAAAGGAGGATTTCGGTCCTCCCGCGCCCACCCGCTCTGCAAACTGCGGTTCGCCTCCCGTCTAGCTCCATTTGTTGGGCTCACAGTCCCTGAGAGAATCAAGGACGCCCCATACCCTGGCTGAATACTGGGCGCGGTTTAACCCTTGGTTAAACCTAGGAGTGGGACGGAGGGCCCTTTGTCCCTCCCGCCAGACGTCCCGCCAGGCTTATCGGCAGACGGCTTCAAGCCCAGTTTGCAAATCTTTCCAGCCCCCTTCTCACCCCGGGGTAAAGGTCTGGCTGGGAGGGTCATTCTGCTAACTGCGCGGCGCGGAAATGCAGCTGCTAAGAGGATTAGCTGCTGGGAGGCGAGCAATCGGCAGGGACCTCCTATCCTCCTGCGCCCAATTAAGGCGTTTGTACCTGGACTGTCGGTTCTCCCATCCCCTTCATCCTGGGGCCCGAGCTCTTCCACCGTCAATGACCTTAGATCTTAAACTCCAGCACTGCTTCTCTGACCGTGTCTGCTCAAAACTCTTGCGCAAAGCGGTCCCGAATTTTACCAGGAAACAGGGGGCGAACGCTTGCTTTGAAGATATGCTTTTTAATATTTATTTAGTTTGGATGCCAGACCTGGACTCGGGGAGTGAGGGACGCATGGCCCGCCTAACCTGGTCAGCACCTCCCCCCACCCTTGGTACATCCGCACGCAAGCATCGCGTCTGCGGAGATGCGGTGGAATTTCATAACGGGGCTCTTCTATTTCTGCCCTCTAGAAAGCCCGAAAATGCTAATTACATTCAGGATAAAGCAGACTCTAGCCTTAGTCTATTTCAAGTCCTGTAGATTTTTGCACCGTACAGTAAAAAGAAGCTGGTACTTGTGAAAAGTCCCTCACAGTGTTTAATAGAAACGTAAGTGGCTGAGTGGCCCCAATTAACACCTTGTGATAAGGCATTCCTAAGATGGAGTGTCAGACACCAAATTGTGAAGAGATGTATCTAATTAATCCTCCTAGGATGACACCGATAAACAAGCCTCTATTTAAATAAAGATCAAGGGCTCGGCGCCCGGTTTGTTTACATTCTCCACCAAGGTCCCTGCATTTGCGCGGGTGCAGGCTGCGTTCCCTGCGCTGGGCGGAGACGCTGGCTTGGGGGTCTGCTGGTTCGCCTGGGTTCGCTTCTACTCTTTTCTTGCCCCAAACAAAAGCACTTAAACTGCAACGAAAGAGGAGGAAAGCGGTTCAAAGAAGACGCAACTCAGAATTGGAAATACTATTATAATGGTAAAATGGTGAATATTATTTACCATTTTTCCACACGTGTCCTTTACATCGCCAGTTTGGGTTGTTCGTTTGGGTCAAAAAGGGAAAAAGTAAAAAAGCAGCCCGTGCATAATTCCTGGATTGTTATTATTTTTTCTGCTTTGGGGGAAATTCGGGTCAGGACCTTCCTCCCGCCCACACGCCACGGCTGCTCGAGTTCGCTCCGGGTGGTTTCAGGATTCCTCCTCCTCCGTGCAGAAGCCAAGAATTGCTGAGTTATAGAGCGGCTGTCCTGGGAGTGGGTGGGGAGCCTCCAACACCTGGAAGAAAACCTGGGAAAGGCGTGAAGAATCAAAAGAACTTGGGCAGGTGGGGAAGTTGCAACTAGCCTGTGTTTGGGCCCGGGTTAGGAGCCGGTTTACCCCAGCAACATCTCTCCCAACCCATCAGTGCAGTTAAGAGGATCCAAATCTGCTTTTGGCCCTAGTTTCCCTCCTCTCTAGACACCTTCGAATAAGCTTTAAACCAGGTTAAAAGCAGACGCACCGTCTTCTCTATCCTCTACAGTCTCCTCATTTTTCCTCAAACGTGGGGAGGAGGAGAGATGCGATTTAATCTCTGCAGGAGTTATGGAAACGCACCGGAATAAAAATATTCCCACATGCTCTTAGTTTTTATCAACTTCTAGCCAACAGTGGGGACAAAAATTTTAAATCATTCCTCTTTCCTACTCGCCTGGACGCTGCGCCCCTCCCCTTCCCGGCTCGCGCAAGGATGCTCCCCTGCCCTCTGCGTGAAGACTCCAAGCTTTCACCCGTGTAAATTCCAAGATCACCGGGAGCTTCTTTGTAAGGGCAATTAGTGAAAACGTGTTGGTGAGCCCTGTTGAGTCCTCCTCTATGAAATACCCATTCCCTCAGTCATCATTCTCATGATTAGACTTTCAAATACACTAGCTCCGCAAGTCTAGTCTAGAGACTCCAAATCAAGGAATCCATCACTTGTGCCTATTTTTGTCGGTGGGGGGGGGGGGTATCAGATTATCTCCTGCCACCTGCTGAGGCCAGTGCCCAGTGCCCCCCTGGGGTCCGCAGGGCTTCCTGCGCTACCCAGACACGGGCTGTTTTTCCTCCCCACCCCCCATCACGCACAAGCTGAGCGATTCGTTGGCAGCTTGAAGTTATAAGCACCCTTTCTTTTCTCTTCTTTCCTTTTCCTTCCTTTTCTTCTCTTCATTTATTATCTAATCAATTAATTAATTAATTTAGCGGTGCTGAGGATCGAAGTCAGGGACTCACGCTGATAGGCAAGTCTTTTTCTTCTTTAGACGATGGGACTCTGACGTTGGCCACCGAATTTCTTCTTAGGCGGTTTAGAAGTAAACTTGTCTTGGAGACACAAACACATTTTCTTCTACCAAAGACGTGTATCGAATTCTCCAGGGGAAAGATTTACCTGTGCCAGACACTGAACAAACCCTCAGTAGTGGTCCCCAAAGTGCCCCTGCGTCAAATGATCTCTGACAGCAGCTGGAGCGAGAATCAATGCTTATTTTAGGCAGCACCCCCTCTCCCCCAACACACACACACTTTAAATCCTCCTCCTTGTCTTTTTAGAAAGTCCCAAGCCTTCATCTATAAGCTCTTGTGGAGGCAGCAAGACTCTCACAGTAACTTTTGTAACTTCCAAGTTCAACCCGACTTTTCCAAGTACCCTGCGCCTTGCCCTTGCGCTCCAGGTGCGGCAGCTGTTTCCCAGCAGGGCTGCAAACGCGGCTTTCCTCTGAGCTGCGGACAGCCTTCGCCATCTGGTGGCCACCGGGAGGAAAGATCTTCCCAGTCGAATAAGGCCTCTTCCTTCCCTTAACCACACAGGTCGCTGCTCTTGTCAGGAGGTTGCGGGGTGGAGGTAGTGTCTTCCATCCATCACAATCCTACCCCTTCTTTCCCTCCTTTCCCTCCTTTAAAAGCTTCTAAGTGTAGGGAAAGGAGCCCGGAATTTGGACTTTCAAAAACAGAACCTACATCGGCAAGTCGAACGGAGAAAGAAATGAGATTATCAAACTAACTGCTTTATAAATTGTTGAGTGACTAAATATTAGTAGGTATTATTAACTACTAACTTTATTGTAATATGTGATATTATTAGATGCTTTAGCAAAGGAAAGATTTTTATTATTCAAAAATAATTTTGAAAAAAAAATCAGATATAATAGAAAAGTAGAGAGCAAAGGACCCCACCCCCATGTATTTCCCAGCTACAATAGCTATTAATTTACAGCCTCACTTTTTTTTTTCTTGGTACTGGGGATTGAACCCACTCCACCACTGAGCCACATCCCCAGCTCTATTTTGTATTTTATTTAGAGACAGGGTCTCACCGAGT
>JAJEJO010000234.1:0-84749 GCA_020662805.1 Glaucomys volans
TTATAGGGCTTTTTAAAGATGAAATGAAAATATACAAATGCATCTTTATCATATTTGCAAAGAATGCTATTCTTGAGAAAATTCATGAGAACAGTATGCTTGGCACACCGTAGACCTGTACAACATTTGGGCTGAGTCATTTTGAAATATTTTAGTGTGCATGGTATGAAATATTTTAGTGTGCATGGTATGAAATATTTTAGTGTGCATTTGTGTGGGAATAAATAAATCTTCAAAAGGATCAATGCCTGTTCCTGCTGCTTTCCTATCATGAGAATGTTAGCAATATATAGGGATTTGTGAGGTTTAAGACATGAAATGAAAGGCCTCATGGCTCTTACGTGAACGTGGAATGATCAACTACCCTCACCACTGCTGGAGTAGAGGCCCAAGTCTCCCTCTTCCCACACATTTCCATAAGGAGAGAGCTGCTTGTCAGAAGAGAAGGTTGCAAACACACTGCAAGGTTTGGATTCCCAGAAATGAGCCTTTTGCATGCAGGAAACTAGCCATGTACCTAGGGGAGAGGCTTGGGAGAGAGAAGGAGAGAGTTCTTCAAAATTACAGAAAACTCTTCAGAGCTGATGGCAGGGCTGCTGGCTGATGAAGGTCTGTATGATTGGTGGACTCTGCTCAGAGACACATTCATTGCAACAGGCACCCTGGTGGAGAGGCTGGAGGACCAGGGCGTGCAGGCCTTGCTGACCTTTGGCTTCAAAGCTAAGGATAGTCCTCAGGAGAACCTAATATTCACCAATTTTTATGCATAGCAACCAAATCAAAGTAAGTTCAGATCCAAGGGTAACAGCACTCAGTAGAGATACCTGAAAAGGAAAAAAAAAAAAAAGAAATGAATCAATGGCTATTCTTTCTTCAACCTTCCAGGGTAAATTACTGTGTGGTTTTGACACATCTTTAACTAAGTTATCCACTTGAAACTAGGCCCAAGCTTTTTTTGCTTTTGTTTTTGTTTTTTCTTTAAGGAAAAGCACATTGACTCCTTTCCTTCTGTCTTCACTATTGCTCTGTTCTTTCTTCTGTAGAATAAAACTCAGTCACTTAGGTTGGCAGTTCTCCTAATCAAACCTCTGCTGGAATAAGGTCTCAGCTTTGGTTGTCTGTGAATAACTGTCAGTTCTCTCTTTAGTAATCTTGTCATGTCTGGGGAAAAGAATATATATCAGGAGGCAATAGCTTTCTGCTCTACCCTAACCTGTCTCAAAAGCCACACAAGTGATTCCTACACGTTTTGCCAAATTTGCCTTTGTCATTGATCAAGTGATACTAGAGAACGTTCCTTGCAGGGGGCAGGGGGTGCTTCACAAGGGGATGGGGATTATATTGAACCATTTACCAAATAAGAACTCGTGCTTTCTTCACAGTACAAACTGGCTTTAATAGAGTCTACATTTTTTGTAAAGTCCCCCGTCCCCTGTTATGTGGTCATTCATTGTCAAAGAACTGTGTGAGCAAAGGAGAAGCCACATGAGCAGTTTCACAGTGAGGGATGCTCCTGTGGTCACAGCTGCAACCCACTGCTCATGGCCTCTGTGAAGCACCAAGGTGGCTTCACCTGGCTCCACCAGGTGTTAGTTCCCAGCCAGAAGTCACCTTGTTCTTCCAACAACAGGCCCAATTCCAAATGTCTTCTCAATCATTTAAACATGATTAGTCCCATAGACAAAAGCTTGCGCAGTTTGTAAGGACTGATATCTATAGAAAAACACTTGCTATCGAGGGTCAACTTTGCTCAGAGACAACATCACAAGCCCTGAACCAATTACTGAATGAAAAAGTCTATATCCACAAATTTCTATGAGAAACATCTTTTCTAAAGAGACTATAGTTTGGAGGTCCTTCCAGAATTTGTAGGTAACAGATGGTATTTACTAAGTTCACCTTTTGACCACCAGCTACACTTACACAGAGGATTATAATTAAAATGAAGTAAATATTTTACAAACAATCTGTATTATGCATTGAATTGTTTCTTACAACCAGGTTGGATCATCTATGCAGCCTTAATTATCAAAATGACTGTAATATGCTGATCCACAAAAGGTTGTTATTGGGGCTGGGGTTGTGGCTCAGTTGGTAGAGCGCTTACCTAGCATGTGTGAGGCACTGGGTTTGATTCTCAGCACCAAATATAAATAAATGAATAAAAGTAAATGTTTAAAAAAAAAGGTTGTTATATAGCCAAGCATTTAATTTCTTCCCAAATATAGATAACACAAAAAGAAGGAATTAAACATTATATTTGCCTCCAAAGGTATTTAAAAAATAAATCAGATTTAGTAATGTCACTCATTAGTCTCCTTATTCAACCAAATTATTTGTTTGTTTTGATATAATTTCTTTCTAGAAACTTTTGAGTTAACATCTAAAATAGTTACAGCCATTTCTCCCCATGTGTCACTATTTCTCATGTTCAAGAAGGGTTATATTTATTTATGATTCAACCCCAAGAAAGGTTTCATAAAAATTTTGACTAAAGTTCTGATTGGTCTTTACACCATTTGAAATAGATGTTTGAAATAACATTGAATTCTCCTTCTCTTTAGAGAACTTTTAAAGTTCCTGTTACGGTTTGGATATGAGGTGTCCTCTAAAAGCTCATATGTGAGACAACACAGGAATGATCAGAGGTGAGATGTTTAGGTTATGAGAGCATTAACATAATCAGTGGATTAATCCATTTGGTGGAATAATAATGTGAATGGATTAACAGGTGGTAACTGTGGGCAAGTAAGGTGTGACCAGAGAAACTAGGTTACTAGGGACATGCCCTTGGCTCCTTGCCTAAAGCTCTCTCTGCTTCCTGACTGTCGTGAACTGAGTAGCTTTCCTTACTGCACCCTTCCACCATGATGTTCTCTGCCTCAGCTTGAACCCAGAGTCACGGAGTAGACAGATCATGGACTGAATCTCTGAAAACATGAGCCAAAAAATCCTTTTCCTCAAGTTGTTCTGGTCAGATGTTTTGATCATAGTGATAAATAATTGGCTAACACTGTTCCTGAAACTTCTTGTATTTTAAGATGTATGTAATGGTGATCTAAAGATCTTTTGATTATCAGATATAGCCCTAATGGGATGGATATAGTTCATTAATGACACTTTCCTAAACATCAGTTCCTTTTGCAACCTGGATAAATGTCCAAAGAATTATTTCTTTTTCACCCTTCTCACCAGTAATTGTTTATTGCACAAAACCTTTTTTAATCAGTACAAGGATCAACGAACCAGGTGGGCACATGGCCCAACATTTTTTTAAACACAGTGAGTTCAGCATTATTCGAAGCATGCTAAATATATTTACTTATTTAATCCTCTCAACAACCACATAAATAAGTATCATTATCTTATTATCTCATTTTTACTGATCATAGTCATGGGGTACAGGGAGGTTAAGCAACTTGCCACCAAGGTCCCATTGCTATGATGATATTTAGCCAAGGGGTAAGTCTAAGTATCTGGAACCTAAACTTACTTTCCATGCTGACTTCCTTCAATCTAGTCAAATAGATCTAGCAATGAAATAAGTATTCAAAGTGCCATGTTTTAGGTGACTTTGGGATATTGATCAACAGTACAGTGAGTAAATAAACATCTTTATTACTCATTTATTATACAGTAGAATACTACACAGTGACAAATAAGAAACATGGGTGAGTCTCACAAACATAATGTTGAGTAAAAGAAGTCAAACCCAAAGGAGTACATACTACAAGAATTTATTAATGTCAGGGTTTCTCAGCATCAGTTCTATTAACATTTTGAGCCAGAAAACTCTGACTTGGGAAATTGTCCTGTGCACTGTAGGACACATAGTCACATCCCCAGTTCCATCTACCAGATGCCAAAAGGACTCCAACCCACTCCCATTGTGACAACCAAAGACGCTTCCAAATATTACCCAGTGTCCTCTGGGAAATAAAAATCACCCCTCAGGTGAAAACCACTGATTTACATGTAGATAAAACACAGGCAAAACTGGTCTATGGTGTTAGAAGCTAGAGTTGTGACCAGAGAGACTTCCCTTTAGGAAATGTTCTAGATCTGAATTTCATTAATGGTTGTATTTAAGATTCATCAAACTGAACTCCTAAAATATGTAAATTTTATTGTGTATAAGTGATACAACATCTTTTCCAAAGTTGTTGGATTAGGAGTGGGAGAATAAAACAATCTTTGGAAACTCAGAAGAAGAAACGATTCCCATAAAGGATCTGAGAAGGCTTCTGGTAAGGTGAAACTCTGAGCAAGAAGGATTCAAATAGCAGAATCAGTGGAAGAGGACAGGGCATTCTGGTCACAGTAGGCAGCAAGAACAAAAGGAAGAGAAGCGAGATGATTTCTTTATCAAGAATATTTTACCATAAATAAAACCAAAGGCTACTCAAATTGCACACCGGAATAGGATACCTCTAGATCGTAGTATCTAGGTCAATGCCATATTCATGAGGGGATGTAATAATCACCATTTGGTAATGGTGAAAATTAAACCTTTGAAATTAAATAGAATAAAAAGCCATTGGGCCTTTCAGCTCATTACCTCACTATTGCAAAATTCCCTACTGTCGTCTATTCTTGCTATTTGTCCAGGCCCACTGCATCCCAGGTGGAGGAGACTTCCACCATATTTTTCATACGGCCAGTCAAAATAGGAATCAAACTCTCCTGGGAAGTTCCCTACTGTTTTTTCAGACATCGTTTTCTTTCAGGCTACTAATTACGGTTAGTTGCATTATTCGTCATCATCCTTAATTGAGCATGAACAATGGCTCAACACTGTAAAGAAAATGTTAGAGCAGAGTCATTTTATTGAAGCCAGAGGATTTGGAGCTGACTCAAAGGGGAAGAATAATGGGAAATAGAAATTCTACTAAGGAGAGGGTGGTCACTGTTATAGCTGTATAAAGTGCAGAGCTTCCCTACATGGATGAAGAAAGGCCATTCAGTCCTGAGTACAGAAGAGTTAGGAGGCAGACCCAGGCCAGGCAGCACCCCTACTGATGGACTGCACTCCTCACCATTGTATTGGGGGTAGGGGTAATGGTGGCTAGAACCTGGAGGAAAGTAGAACACTACTTTATACACCTCTTTGTGATATTTTATATTCCATATGGAAAACTAAAACCAGTGAAGAACCCAGGGGCAAGTTCATCACCCTGTAAACACCAAGATTTTAAATGATCCCAGAATTTCTTCTCTAGAATAGCTATGTGTTTGCTTTCTTTGAATAAACCATTACAATTGAGGTTTGTACAAATCCATGTTGTCTGTGTCTTCACTTCTTGAAATTTTCTGGATCAGTAAGGCTTACTTTTAGCCACAGGTCATTTTTAATTCAGCTACATGAAAATGAGTACTCAAGGAAGAGTGGCTTAAGCAATACAAACACTCATTACTTTATTTACCAGGACATCTGCAGGCAGTTGTTCTGAGGTTGGCTGGCAGTGACAGTGTGGACAAGGATTTCATCTCAGCCTGTATTTCTGCTCAGGAATCCTCAGGAAGTTGGTGATGCTTCCTTCAAGGTTACAAGCTGGTTGTTCCAACTCCAAGCATCACATCTTCAAAATGCAACAAAGAGAAAAAGCAAGGAGGGAAAATACAGATAGTTCCCATGTACCACCCACTATTTTATGAGTGAAGAAAAATTCCCCCAGAAACTTCTTACATCACATTGACTAAGAACTGTCGTTGTTAGTCACTAGCCAAAAAGGAATGGCATTTTCATGATTGCCTCAACTCAGTTATGATTCATTCTTGGGCTGGTTGGGATTTACAAAACTGTCATAAAATCAGAGGACTTTCACCAAGAAAAAGGGGGAAACAGCTTTTGGATAAGCAATCAAATACCTTGCTCAGTTCCTGATTTTGCATCTATTTTCCTTAAAAGTCTCCAGTCCACCTACATCAATGGTGTATTCCACTATTAAACCTGAGTCCCAAATCCAGATTATTAATTCAGTTAGTTGCGATGTTCAGATCTTACAATAGAATGTACATCTAGGTTGGATTCTTTATATATTCCAGGTAAGCCCAGGACCATTTGTACACTTAATCACTAATTCAACAAATAATAACCAAACCCCTCTACATATGTCAAGCACTTCTCTGGGTGCTGAGAACTTAGCAGTGAATGAAAAAGGCAATAATTTCTTCTTTATGGAATGTACGTCAGAATGGGAAAAATTCAATTTTGAGCAAAAAAAAATGCACATCATATTGTGATGACAACATGGGGAATGGCAAGGAAGAATAGGAAGCACGAGAATGGGAACTGCAATTTAAATTGAGTGAATGGAGGAAAGATGACACTGGAATCAAGATGGAATGTAACAAGGTAAGTATCTGGGGGAAGAGTGGTGAAGGCTGAGGGTGCAGAAGCTCTGAAGTACGAGTGATTCGGGCATGAAATGAAGGAGGCTGTGGCAGGAGCAGAGTGTAGGAGGCAGAATCAGTAGTAAGGAATATTCAGAGGGTAAAGTAGTCAGATCAGGTAGAGGTTGATATAAGGGCTTTGTCTTTTACTTTGAGTGACATGGGAAGTGGTTGGAAAAGTTTGAGTCAACAAGTGACTTGGTCTTGTTTCCGTTTTAAAAAGCACTGCTTTAGGGGAAACCAACCATAAGCAGGTAACAGGTGTATGAAGAGGCCCCTACAGTAATCCAAGGAGGTGGAGTAGGTCAGGTTGCAGTTAGTAGTGATGGAACTCTGCTGGTGGGTTATGTGTGATATGTGAGAATAAAAGATAATTTAAGTGTTTGAAGCTTGAGTAGATAATAGGATGGAATTTTTAAGTACAGAAATGGAATGATATCAAGGAACAAGTATGGTGGGTGGGAATCAGACATTCAGTTTCGCACATGCATTAAGCATGAGATGTTTATTAGACATACAACTGGAGATGTTGAGGACATAGTTGCATTATGAGCCTGGAGTTCACATTTACGTGGTATTTACATGTAATCAACATAAAAGTGTAGCTCATATATATGTGCTCATATATTTAAAGTCATGAGGTCCAAAGAGATCATCAGGTGCATGAGACCAAACAGAGTCTAAGTGGTCTAAGGACTAAGCTCTAGAACACCCCAGTGGTGAGTCAACCAGAAAAAGAGATAGAGGAGGAGTCAATGAGTCAGAAGACCAATAGCAAAGGGCAGGGTCTTGCTTGCAATTCCTGCAGGAGGGAGTGCTAAACTGTAAACATGCTGTCGAATAGATCAAAATACAAACTGAGAATCAAAAGAGTGTGGCTTGAAGAAGGGAATAAAGTGAAGTGATTGCCAATGTGCGCAGATTAAACACTCCTAAAATAGTGTTTACATTTTATTGACTATGATGTGAATCATTCATGATTTCCTATAATTGTCTTTTCTTTTGGTCGTTCTAGTATCCTTACAGACATCTAAACTGCTTTCAGCGATATTTTTATGCTTTACTTTAATAAAATCTGATTTAGAAAATCTAATCAATTAGATATTTTAGGCCCCATCATTGACATTACAAATGGACTCTGGTTTTACAAAATGATGAACCACAAATGACAAGCCCACTGATTTAATTTACAAAAATTTTACTTATCTGTTGCCTTTCAGAATCCATCTACTGCATAAACCGAGTCATGCTGCCCTTCCTAATAGAAGACATTGAATTTCTAATGGGAACTCAGCAATAACAAATTCATCACGTCCCAAGCATGCCCCTGCAATATTTCATATTGTCATTAGTTACACTTTTCTAAGCTTTTCGGTGAGGATCACAAAAGCTATAGAGTACCATTTTGCCTGAATCAAGAGCTTTATATTTCCAAAGAAGAAAGAGAATGTCAAATCCCTATTTAAATTTAATAATCTATACACATGAAAAATTCTTTGTTCCCATATGTACCTTTTCATATTATTTTATCATTACATTTCTCCTAAAGCATTCAGTTAAATAACTCTCTACATCATTTAACATAATTAATATTATTTTATCATGATCAAATCCTAATTTTGAACTATGTACATATTTATATATATTTAGTTTATATGTATATATTTATCAGATAGATGATAGATAGATAGATAGATAGATAGATAGATAGATAGATAGATAGATATTAAAGAGGCATACTCTGGGAACTATTTGAAATAATCTTCTATTTTATGTTATCCTCTTTTTCAAGTCTGGTCTCTGTGATACAGCTATTTTTCTGCTACAGCTGATATAACATTTGTGTGGGGGGAGATTTCTAATTTTACTTTGCTGGTGTATAAATGTGTCATTTCATACAACTAGCTGTTTTTCTTTGTTGTAACTTCTTTCTCTCTGTTTTAGCCTGAGGCTCTCCTCTTTATTTGATCAGTATAGTTTATATCATATTCTAGGCAGCACTTCTTCCCAGGAGAAAAACAGGATTTCAAATTGCTGCTCATGATTCCTAAGGCAAACTGAAAGGGCACTGCCTGAATTAATGCTTTCTTTACTATTTTCAGTGCTTATTGGTTTTATTTCCATTAGTTGATGGATACATTTATTTTCTACCTTTTCATATCATTCTTTCCCTATGACTTCCAATTAACTTTTTTGCTTGATTATTTACTGTTGGCCATCTAAGTGGTTAGATAGAAAAATAATCAAAGTGAGTATTTGATGGCAAAATTTGAATTAACTTCTCAATAAATAATTATAAGATAGTTGGGGTATGCCAAGTTCAATTTTCTCTTGGTTGGTTTCTGAGATAAATTTTACATTTAAGGAAGAAGAGTTAGATACATTCAAGGAGAAGAGTTGGAACATAGGTTCTCTATCACTATTCAAGGCTTACAGGAATTACATTTACCTTTGAAAGATAGTATCTACTTTTGAGAATATTTCTGTACATACCTGCCTAACAAAACAGTATATTAGAGCTTGGGATATAACTCAGTGGTAGAGAGCTTGCCTAACTAATGTGAAAGACCCTAGGCTTGATCCCCAGTACAGCAAAAAAATAAATAAAGGAAAGAAAGAAAAATGTATTAAAATATTAAAATGTATTAGCTACATTTGAAATGTTTCTTATGCCTCTTCATCTTCAAAATTAAAAGAAAACATGTACCACTGCAGAAAACAGTAGACATATTCAACGACTTTTGATAGGACATTAGTTTCCTTTACCTACCAAAAGCAAAAGAAACCATGATAATAATTTGAAATTCTTTGAAAAAAAAAATAAATTCTCAACAAATATGTAAAGGAACTGAGAGAACATGGACATCCTTAGAGTATGATGTGGTCAAGAACAGAGACAAGAACGGGAGCCAGGATCCAGCACCATCTTCATAGAACTCAGGACAAACCCACCAGACTCATGGTAAGACCCATGGTGACTTCAGGCCCAGGAGAAGGTGTGTCTGAGTGAGTCATTTCCTAAACAGCACAAAGTTCTAGGTCCTTTTGCATGCCCATCTTTGGCAATCTGTATTGTTAGTAGCTGTCATAACAAAGAAAAAAACACTTTCATGTTCTCTCTCATGATGTCACCTTTCGGCCACAAATCAACCATTGAAAAAGAGAATGTCCAAGATTCCCCATGTTTTCATTATGCATGAGCATATTATTCCTAGAATATTTCTTAAACCATTCAAATTCAACCAAGGTCTATGTTTCATAGCTACAGGTTGCCAACAAAGTGCAAGTGCACCTTAGACTTATGTTGAAATGAAGCTCAAAAAGCCAAGATATTCTCATCCTATTATAACACATTTTGTAGTACAGATTTGAATGTAACTTGTCTCTGTACCAAATACCACCCATCAACAGGTTAGAAGGCCAGATAGATACCTATTTCAAGAGAACCCATTTAACCCAAGTTTAATTTGGATGATGGATGAATTGGTCTTAACCTTTTTCTCTTTAATATACCACAATTCATAACTACTCTGAGAATGTGAGTACATTTATTCTTCCTTGGTTACCTCAAAATGAAGTACATTGGTAGGGAAGTGCTATTGTTTCACTGATTGTAAATTAAAATAATAAAATTAATGTCAAATGTCATTTTAGCATATACTTTATTACCATGGTAACCTACAGGTAACCGAGTTGGTAAAATTGCAAATTACATATTCAGCTATTTAAAGACATCAATGAACTAAAGTCATTTAATCAAGCTTCTCATTGCTGTGCTATGTAATCAAGACGACCCGATTAATGTCAAAGTCAGAAAGCCACAAGCTTCCCTCTCCTTGTCTGGCATTTCTCCTATCAAGTTCAGGCTGAACTTGATAGTAGAAATGGCTATGTGCTATATTTTGCAAGCATATTAATAAAGATTTGTTTCCTTGAGGGAATGGGGGCATGTTATAAAAGTAATTTCACTCACAAATGCAAAACGGAGGTCAAATTCTTCATTTATCCTTCAAATGCAAACACCATGAAAAGCCTGAGTACATCTCCTTCCGACAGAGAGACACCTGCAAGGTTGTTCCACTTTTATCCCCACCCTATCCAACCTCTGCCACTGGCATCAATTCTAAACCACTCCATGGACCGTTGGCCCCAGATCAGAACTGATTCCTGCAGTTTGTTCATTCCAGGTTGAGTACAGAGCACCAGGGGTCTCCAGCCTCCTCCACACCTACTCATCCATCCTGATCTGGGAGGTGACATCCTGATGTTAATCTCAGATCTTCTTGGTACCTGTCAGACAATACCTCCTTTAAACCAGGTATCACACAATCTGCTGCACCACTGAATTCCTGACAAATCCACAGTTCTCCAGCTGTCTTCACTGGCCACTAAACCAAACCAGATTGTGACTTTCAGTGAACACAGTGAAAGTAAAGTGAATCAACCTATTTGTCCTTTGAGAGTTGAGCTGTCGTGAAGCATGGGTAGGGAGCAGGAGAATTCTGTGTTTGGAAATACAGAAGCACAAGCCCCAGAATTACTGTTTGCCTGTGAGATTTACATGAGTGATGCTTATTAATGTGATCTTAATAAGAAACAAATTGACATAAGGCCTCTCTCTTATCCCCAAGTAACTTCACCAGCAGATGGAGAAAGCTCTTCAGTCACTCCTGAAATACCTTGAAAAGCCACAGGCATTGTTGCCCTGGCAACATTCTGAGAGCAAATCTTGACCCAGATGAGAGGGCAAGGCAGGTAATGTGGAATTTACAAAGCAGAATGAAGCCTTTCCAAAAAAAAAAAAAAGATGATTCAACTGTGCTTAATTGTTAGAACACTCATTTGTCACTCCAAGCAATACTTTAATTTCTAAATCCCAGCTGACTTGCCATACTATTTTTATACGTTCAAACCTCTTCCATCTTCTCTCTATAGGCACAGACATAGAACCCAGCTCAGCAGAATTCCCAGTATGGCAAGTGAGTAGAGCTCCTGGTCCCACAAGGTGTATGCAGGGAGTGCAGGGAGTCCAGGGAGCCAGAGTGATGGTGAGACCTAGTGGCAGCCACTCATGACCTGAAATGCCACCTAAGACCTATAGCACCTCTGAGCTCACCAATGTAAGGAGCAAGTCCTGCAGCACAGACCTAGAGACCCCGTCCTCCAGTTGCCACCAGGTCATTTACCCAAATGCCATCTTGGAGAAAAGTGAAAGGAAGAGAATTTTGGGAGCATGAATTTTACTTGAGTCAAATAAGAAAAGACTGAGTTATTTGGAGACAATTTAAATGTTTGCATTAGATCATACTGAATTTATTTGACTCAACTGAAATTTGGTTTTTATTCCCACTGACAGTGTATAAGATCTCAAGGGGAAGATCAGATCAGTTATAAAAAAATAAGAGCACATCCTTTTTCTGAATATGTATAGTTTTGTGATTTCGCTCTGCCTGTTTGTGCATGCATATAACTATTACACACACAATTTACATAAAGAAAGAGATAGGGAAGATGCTCACCTATAATCCCAAGGACACAGAAGGCTGAAGCCAGAGGCTCACAAGTTTGAGGCCAGCCTCAGCAATTTTGTAAGACCCAAAGCAACTTTGGGAGACCTTCTCTCAAAATAATAAAATGAATAGGACTGGGGATGTAGCTCAGTGGCAAAGCACTCCTGGGTTCAATCCCCAGTACAAGAAAGAAAGAGAATAAAGGAAGGAAGAGGGAAGAGAAGGGAAAAAATAAAGGAGAGCGATTGGAAGAATAACAAAAGTGGAGATAATTCTTTCTGTCCTTTCTTGTCATTTATATTTTCTAAATTTAGTATAATAAACCTATTTTAGTAGTATGTGATTCATCTGTAAAAAGAACTCTTTCAAAAGTATAATAATGAGAATTCACTGCTTCTCAGGAGGAATCCCTTTTTGAATCTAAATAACCATCCCACCTCTGCCTGATGCATTCTATAAAGCCCCTAGTACAAAAAGTTTATTCCCCTGGTTTTGGGGGGCCCTTAATTAGTACTTGACCATGAATTTCCTCAGGTATGAAAGTGAAGTTTTAAAACCAGTGCTGGATCAGTTCCTACATGTAACAATGGCATATATCTCTATTATTTGAAGATTATTGTTCCCCAAATTATTAAACTCAGTCTAGGTGTAGCCTCCTACTTGGTATTACAAAGCCAGGCATCTCCTAGAAACTCTCTTTTCTAAAGAAATACCTTGGGATAGATGACTGCATTCTGTGCATTCTCAGAAGACTTCACCAGACACAACAGGCCCAAATGCTAGCAGTCCTAACTGTGCAACCCCAGCATTAGACCCATCTTAGAGCTGAACAGGAAAATCAAAACCACTTTGCTCTGTCTCTGCAACATTGTAGAGTCTACTCTACAGAGCTACCACGCTGCCCCACATACAGTCATAAAATCTACCACTGGGAGATGGAAGTTGACATGTTTCTAACACCCACATCTATACATGTATGGCATAATCAAGGCTGTTATAACAAGAGATTTCACCCCAACAGAAAGGGTTAGGCAGAGCATTCAGAAAAATCAGCCTTTTTTCTTCTGTTACAGTCTGACTTGCACCTATTTTATAAATAGAGCCACAATCCAACAGATTCCAGAAAATATGTATCTAAGACCAAATTTGAGCCAACTGTTATCAATCCCTGAACATACAAACACTCTGAAAGATAACATGCAACACTTCACTCCAAGTAATTAAAGCTTCTTGGAAGCTGCCTTGATTCTAGCAGTGCAGAATCCAAAGCTCTTATCTGACAGGTTAATGAGGATTTGAAATGAATAGTATTACTAATGAGAGTCTTTGGAAATTAATCATATCATATTATTATTAACAACTGCAAAAGCTAAACTTCCAGAGATTAGATTACATAGGATAATTTTGAAATGTGAGAAAGCCAATATTAAAGTGACAGGCTATTTCCAAGTGGGAATAAGAAGACATAAAATGTAGAGTAAAAATTAAGAATGGATAAAACAATTAAGCTATTCCTGAAAGTCTCTAAATATTTGAAGATGTAATATTTTATATGATTGTAGTTTGTGATCTTGTGTGTGTGAGTGTGGGGGTGGGGGTGGGGGTGTGTGTGTGGAGGTGGGTGTGTGTGGTATGCTCTTGTTTTTATCTTCTACCTTAACTACTGCAAGAAAGAAGAAATCAGTGAATGCTGGGAAAATATTTGATGTTATGAAAAATGGGGTGTGAAATAGCAAAATTATGATTATTCAGATTTATTCTAACATAAGGCATCAGATATTTTTCCCGATTCCTCAGTTGTTTCTTCCTGGGGTCATCATATCTGGACACAGAATGCCAGTCTAAAAGTTTTCAAAGGTGAAACACTTCTATGGCCACCTCCTCTATGCTATGTGTGATAAGTGGGTCCAGGGACCAGGGACCAGTAGTGAGCCTCCTACCACTATTCTATGGGACTTTGAGATCTGCTGTCTTGTCAGGGAATGCAAAGCTAGATAGATTTTACTAAGCAGTCATAGTCACTTGGTTGGGAACACTGAATGAGCAGCAGGTGTATATCTGGCTGATGTAGTTGTAAGCAAGACTGAGCTTGTGAAGCTAAACAGCTAGTGATGGAAACAGATTTGAACCAAGCAATAAAATGAGTTTCAGTGAACTGGAAGAAGGCCAAGAGTTGCAAAAGATAGTGTTGAAGTGGTATGCGGGGCCAGACCATGTTTTGAAAAGTTCCCTGTCTGTAATGTGAATAGTCTGGAAGGAAGCAAGAGGATATGGGAAGATCACTAAGGAAGATATTACAGTAGCTCAGGGCAAAGAAATTGGTCCTTGGTTTCTTGCACTAAAGTAGATGAAATAATGATGGGGGAAAAAAGTAAATGGATTCAAGAGATATTAAGAGGATAAATAAACAGGACACAGTGATAAATTGAACATGCAGAAATTAGATCTTTGGTATACACTGAATTTCCAGAACAGCCTCATAAGATTAATAAGATTATTGTCATTGTATAGATAAGAAAGCAAAGGTTCAGAAAGGCATGAAAAGGACAAAAGCCAGATTTTCACCCATCTGTCTGGGTGAGAGGCCCCTGTTTTCTTCCATGAGGCACATTTGTGGAGCAGAATGTGACCTTCAACACTGTCACCCACATATTTGTGAACATCCTCCTGCCATCTCAGTCCTTATTTCTCTGTTCCCAGTCTTTGCTCATAGAACTAACCCTTATTATTACACTTGCTGCTCCAATAGGCAACATAAATCCTGTGACATCTGTATTCCCATATGACGGCTTTTTTTTTTTTTTAAACCAAGTTTTCTCCATTGATTTTGTAAAGGATAATCAGATTTTTTTTTTTCCTCTGTACTTTATAGAGTTGCCTTATTTATCTTGGTCTCAGGTTAACTTCTAGATAGCATCTGTCTGTGGATTTGGTTTTTATACACAAATGAAAATCTACTTCCCTTTGATTCTCTTGTCTTATCCTTTTAAGCTTTCTCTCCCCCACACACCTTTTGCTAATAACTATCTCAAAACTCTGTCCCAGTTTTTATTTCAAAACCACGTACAAAGTCAAGACAGCAAGTTATGTTATGTGACTTTTCTCACTCCTTCTGCTTCTTCCCCTTCTCTTATTACTTGCTCCCAAATCCCAAAGATTTACTGATCTCATTCTTTGATCAGTAATGTCACACGTAATGCTTTCTTGTCTCTTGTAAATTTATGACCTAGTCAAATTTCTTCCAAGATTGAAGTGATTTTTTTCAAAGCAATGAAGTACATTTCCTAGTGTATAGAAAGCTGTGGCAGCTATTCTCAGGTCACCAAATACAGCCAAATGACCACTTGGATGACCATCCATCTTCCTGGGCCAACCTGACATATTATACGTGCTAGGGTTACTGAGGGAGGTCACAGAAGGAGTTTAGAAAACAGAATAAACCATGGCCTGGCCCCTCAGAGTCTGCCCATATAAGGAGTCAACTCGTCTCTCTGACCCAATCACATTTTTCGGATTTGTTTTAAATACATTAAAAAATCAATTTTCATATTTTCATTTCACATGATCACTTCTTAATTAGCAAAATGAGTCCCCTCTTCATATAATCTTGCCACCCACTTCCCTAGGCAGGAAATCAATTCCTATCCCTTTGAAAGTCACAGTGATAACTTCTTCCTTAGAAGTCTTTTAGCGTTTACTTTCTGGATTGGTGTTTCTCAAACTTTAATGTACATTCAAATTACCTGGGGATCTTGTTAAAACACAGATTCTGATTCGGTAAGCCTAGGGTGATGGTTGAAATTCTCCATTTCTAACAAGATCTCCGGGGATGCTGATGTCATTGAACTAAGGGCCACACTCTGAATGACAAAGAATAAAATGCATAAAGCTTATGCTCACTCATACAAAAAAAGTACTGAACACATGTTTTACTGTACATGTGGCAACACTGTGTGGTAGTTTTCTACTCTTGCACCATTATCAGCTGCATGATCATGAGTTACATAATCTCTCTTCTTCAGTTGTTGTTATCAAATCTCAATATTATGTACTTAATAGATTGCTATGAGAATTTAATGAATAAAATAGATTGACATGAGAATTTAATGAATAAACACACGTAAAGTGCTTATGAAGCACATAAAACGTGCTCAGTAAATACTGGTTCTTAAAATCACCATCATCATCATCTCTCCAACCAGATTCTGAATTCATCAAGGTAAGAGGTTGTGTTTTGTGGCTCACTGCATCCTCAGGACTTGTCATGTGGTATCTCTTCACAGTGATGATAGGGCGTAGAGGGTTTATGTTAATTTTGTAGAGTGATTTTAGCATCTGTCTTAATCTGAACAATGTTTTCCTATAAAATCTTTCTATAGTTAATTGCCTATTTCTTAACTCCCCTCCCACCCTACTTTGCTTGTGTAAGGAAGTATGTAATACTGTTGATGAATATATATTATTATATGTAAATTTTAAGCAACTAATTTCTCTATAGACCCCAAAATACACTTATAGCACAAGCATACAACTGAACAGATTAAGAATAAATTGGGGTCAGAGATACCACACAGAGAAAAACTACTTGTGATTATAATAATAATAATAATAAATATCTCTGGATTCCAAGAGTGAGGTGACGGTGAGGAAATCTCAGAAAAGGATGGAGAACTCTCCCATCCTTTTCAGAGGGTCCAACTGATGAAACAGTCCAGTTTTCAGGGTGTCCTCTCATCCTTTACAACCATAACCAGTGGAGCAAATCAAAATGACACCAAGTCACCCCCACCCTCATGAGCCATTTTGGCCCCATGGAGCCATCCACTCATCTACTTATGAGCAGCCCTGTTTCAAAAATCTATTACTATACAATAAATCATGCCAAAATTGAGTGACTGTGAGCAATTTATTTATCTCTTGTAGTTCGGGAGCTAATGGAGCTCAGTGGGGCAGTCTCTCACGTGGGTACTTGGGTTCACTCATGCAGTTGCAATTGGGTGGCAGATGGGGCCCTTTAACTTCTAGACTTGGCAGGCCAACTAAGATCACTGCATCGCTTAGTTGGCTGGTGCCTCAGCTGGCTGGTACAGTGGGGAGGAGACTGCTCAACAGCAACAAGACAGCATGCAGCCTCTCCATGCAGCCTCTCCATATGGCCAGCTTGGACCTCCTGTGCCAGGACAGTCCAACTTCTTAGGTGAGGCTGCCTGCCCCCAGAGAAAGCATCTCAAGAGACTGGCAAAATCGACAAGACTTTTGAATGAGTTTCAACATTCAGGCAGCAGCACTTCTGCCTTGTTCCATCAGAGAGCTGGGATTCCAGGTGTGGGGGCCGTGCAAGACCTCTAGCTCAGGAGGTTTTGTTTCCCTGGGGAGGGAGCTATCTTTGGAGAGTAGTTACCACAAGCCCTAAAGCTTCTTAGCCACGTCCTGTCCCTCATGCATAGGGGGAACCTTTACCAACAGTATTTTCTGTCAAGATCAGATAGGAAAAGGCACAAACTTAAATTTATTTATTTATTTATTTATTTATTTATTTATTTATTTATTTTGGTAAAAACATCTACCTTTGTTAGACCCTCAAAACCTTTGGACAAAATTATCTATTAAGAAAGTTAAGAGGGGCAGGGGATATAGCTCAGTTGGTAGAGTGCCTGCTTCGCAAGCACAAGGCCTTGGGTTCAATCCCCAGCACCACAAAAAAAAAAAAAAAAAGAAAGAAAGTTAAGAAAATTCTATCAGGACTTGTAAGTTCTCAACCAAAGCAAGACAAAAAAGTTATGGAACAATGGTGGCAAGTAAGAAATTACAAGAAGCCACTACCTCCCCTTCCTCCTCCCCTGGCCTCAGATGGAGTTTGGACATTGGAATGATCATTTCTTCCTATTTTTCCTGCAAGAAATGTTTAGGTGGCAAGGAACATTGCAAGGAAATATATAATCTATTTCTTGAGTAATGAAATAAAACCAAAAAAGTAAATCTAATACCTGCTGATTCCCTCCTGCCCAAGTCTCTATTGAACTATTTATGAAAGTCTCATAGGAAAGGAAAAAAGAGGACCTCTCTTCCCTCTAATTTCCATCCTCCTCTCCACTTCCCAGAGGAATAAACCAGGAGCCCCAGGTTTTTATGAGAACACCCAAGGGCCCACAAATTAGTGCATGAACTGGATTTGGACTTGATATCACATGGCCAAGCCAGATGTTTTCTTTTTCAGAAAGATTTTTCATCTCTTATCTTTCCCTTCCATTCATAAGTGGGATAATTAAAATTGATTGAGCATCCACTGGACATCGGTAATATACTCAGTGCTCTTTCCAAATATCTGTTATCTTCATTTTGCCATAAAAGGAGAAACTAGACACACACAGTCGTTTTTGTGGGTATTTATCCATGGATCACAAGCAAGTGTTAAAAGGTAATTAGGAAGTTCTCAGGTGTGTTGAGTATCAACTGCTCACATGTTTCTGCTGTTTCACATACATGTGACCCTCCTGTATCATTACTTCCCCCAGCAACATATTATTTCTGAAAACAGTTTAGAACACAAAGTGTGCATCTCTTGTTCTCTCTTTCTGCCCAGCCCCATTTTATCCTTCAAGAAACTGCCTTCTTTGGATTTAGTAGAAGAGTTCCCAGTCAATATATTCCTCACTTCTTGTCTTCTCAAAAGAAATATTTCAGTGAACAAGCATAAAAGGGTTTGTTTAGTGAAGTGAAAGTACACTCCAGAGAGCTCGGAGCAGGCCCTCCCAAGAGAAGAAGTGGCCTGGGGTTTTCCAGGTAGGGAATTTTTATATTTAGTCTGGAAACCTCCTGCCTCACATGTTATGTATTTGGGGCAGTTACTGCAAGTTCCCACTTGTTTGCCTGTGCTGATTTCACCATTTTGGAAAATTTCCTACCTGTACCTCGGTGAAATCCCCAGGGTGTTGTAAATGGTATTACAGTAAACTGGAGTACCCCAAAGGGCAGTGCCTCAGTGTTGTGCACAAGCTTTGAAGCTGGAAATCCCTTAGGCAGGTTACACCTTGTTCCTTGAGTGTTAAGAAGGTCTACCTGGCTATGAAGGAGGCAATGTATGGGCGGGGTTTCCTGTCACCTGAGGTGGAGTGTTCTTTCGTCATTCAAGATGGAGTGGGCCCTGTTCTCTCTCACCCTTCCCCTGCTCATGTCTACCTCTCTGCCTACTCTAACAGAAATGTCCTTGCCTCCTCCAGTTCTGGGATAAACATACAACTCAGGCAAATCGCAGAGAGTATTCCATTCCCTAGCCAAAAAGCAAGTAAGCAGCCTCAGAACAAGCTAGGAGAATAAGATTTCATTTCTAGGATCTACCATGTATGTAAACTGGCTTGGGCATTTAGGGAACTCTTTCTCTTGCCTATGCATCTACTCCCCAAAAAATGCATATTTTAATAAAGTGATTACTTACAGAGGGATGCAGGGAATTAATAAGAGATGGGCACCCAGAGACTAGCACAATGAGAAGGCTTTCCCACCCTGTGTTGCCAACAGAGAGAGTTGGAATCCTGGAGGGGCCCTTGGCAGGACCTGTGATCATGGAGGGAAGCATGCCAGAGACACAGCACTAAGGCAGGGAGGAAGCAAAGAAGAAATGACCCCAATCCTCTGATCACCTGCCAGTGCCTCCCATTAGCCAAATCCAATTGGAAATCAGCTGGCAAAGGAGACCGGTGGTAGAGGAATAAGACAGGCAGACCCCTGGGGCAGAGAGCAGTGCAGAGACAGAATCAGGATTAGCAGACAAAGCAGAGAAATAGTCAGGACATCAACTCACCCCTATTTTGATAAAAATTATATAGTACCATTAAAGAATCATTAGGAAAAGAAGGGGAAAACACTTTATGTCTGACCTTGTGTTCCTTGGTACCATGATGTTCACATTCCAGAATTTCCTTCCTGTCTTTGTTCATATGACTCTGGACCACCTCTTCTGGGCTGATTTTAAAACAACTCTCTTACCATTATCACATAAACCTTTTTGCTCTATATTTTCTAACTTGTTCCCTGGATAGTCTTATATCCTGAGAATACAGAGTAAAATAGAAAAGGACCAGGAAAGCTCTGAAGCCAGGCTCAAGAACGACAAAGAAAGTGTTTGATGTTCCTCAAACTCTTTGAAGAACAAATACACCCAAGTGCATAGTCTTTAACAAGACGAATGCACACGCTAGGATATTTTACTTTGTTTTTGTGCACTCTCAACATAAATCTTTGGGCAGACATTTCTCCTTAATACATACAGTATGTGGGAAATTGTTTTTGGCTATAAAAAGACATTAACAGCTCCAAAGGAGCAATTACACCATGTATTGTAAATGCACATTAAGACTAATACACAACACTTATCTAAACCTCAATGAATTCAGAGCTGTGGTACTACAAGTCCAAAGGTGACTCAGATTAGTTCAAGATATAAAGCCCCAGGGGGAGAGGGCTTTCCTCTGTTGTGTCAATTACAATGATGCAGGTATAAAGCAAGAACCAGATCTCATTCTGTTGCTTTTTAAAGAAGCGTCAGCCCTGAGGAGGAGGCTGTATGCACCAAGGAGTGTTTATGCCAGAACATTCCCATGGTGAATTTCTGCAAGCCTTCTGACTCAGGTTAGCCCCTTCCCCTGCAGAAATCATTGCGTCTCATGCAGACAGCAAGTCAATTACTCAAGCTATATGCCTGGTTTTAGAGTAGACTTTATTTATTACTCTTGTTATAGCTGGGATATGGAGGACCCTAACCATAATGTGTGAAATCAGATTCTTCTACTGTTGCATTACAAATCTCATTGGATGCAGTGAATTTGCTTTATTCTGGTCCATTCTGGATTAACGGGAAGGGAAATATGGATTTTTTTCATCCATATAAACAATGAAGACTTGTTAGAGACTTGTTTCTGATGTTTATGGATTTCTCTTTAGTGCATACAGCCTATGGAAAATTGTTTTTAAGCAATAAACAATAATTGTATTTGGGGACACAGAGGTACTAGTGCCTTATTGCATTCAGCCTGCTGATAAATTTCTCTGGCCTCTTTTTTTTTTTTCTTATGCAGACATAAAAATACAAAGACAAACAATAAATTTTCCTCCCTCCACTGCAACCTTTTCCGTTTCCACTTTATTTTCCACTACATTTCGCGTTTGATATTACCTTTTTAAATTGCTAAATATAAATATTCCACAATGAATGCCTGTAATTAGGTTGTCTGCTCCCCTTCAAGGACTTGTTAGAAAGAGAAAGGGCTTTAATCTAAAGCAAACTAACAGAGCTGGAAGTTAATTAGAAATTAGCCATATATCCTGGGTAAATTATTTATGCTAAACCATGTGTTACTGTAAAAATAATATACATTTACACTGACTATTGTAAACATAAAATAATTAACAATAAAAGGGAAGATATTATCCCTTAATAGAATCCTTTTGCTAAGACCAATTTAATTTTCTCTCATAATACTGAATGATAACCCTGGGTTCTTGCTTTGCACTTTAGATAAGTGCAAAGGTTTTTTGCAGTCTTTCTTGAGTTTTTCTTCTCTCTCTCCCCACCCCTTTCCCTCTCTTCTGCATGAAGACTTATCTGATTTGCATTATGTTTAGCATGCTTTTTAAAAATTTTTATTTTGAGATGGGGGTCTCACTATATTTTCCAAACTGGTCTGGAACTTGTGATCCTCCCACCTCAGCCTTTGGAATTGTTGGGATTAAAAGTGTGTACCACCATGCTGACTCTTTAGCCTGCCTTTTTCTTTTACCGTTTTTCTTTCTTTTATTATTATTTTTTCTTTTTTTTTTTTCATCTTGCCCTCATCGTTCCATTTTTTCTTTAATTAAAAACTGGATAGACATTTAACATTTCACTGAGCATCCTTCTCTCTATTCCTATTCTTTCTCTGTTCCATTCCACTCTTCCCTGCCCCCTTCCTCTTTGTGGTATCTAACCTTCTTGAAAAATGTTTATTGTTTGAGCTGCTCAAGAAAAGAAATACCTAAGTGGTTGATAGAAAATGCAGTATATTTTAATTCTCTCTCCCTTTCCTTCTTTATTATATTAGCAAAGACATAAGGATCAAAATAGACCAACCCTGGAATGTGCACTCAACCCACAGAGGAACCTTTGGATTCAATGAAAATGTTGAAGTATGTTTGGTTCCTGTGGTGAGCACGCCAATGCAGCAGAATTTCACAGCATGCCTTTCGGGAACTGGGCATTTGTATTCGTATACTTCTATATGCATAATCAGTATTAAATACAATCTAATGAAGTGTCTTTTTGTCTAAAACGCAGTTACCTGAGGACTCTCCTTACAAAACGTTCATTGAATTTTTTCCCCATTCATATCTGGCAGCAACAAATACTGTGCAGCTTTTACATGGTTAGTGTAGGTGTTGTTAATGTACTTTCCGCATCCATTTAAATGCAAATCTTCATGCAAATAATCACTTGGAGGAGAAAAAAGAGAGAGAGAATGTGTTTAGCTGAAGACAAAGCTAGAGGGATAATAGAAAGCATGAATACGGTGTCAGTGGAGGACTACACAATAAAAACCTCCTCTGCAGGAAAATGAAAACACATTAACGACAGCACAGAGGATTTCTCAATAGGTTCTTACAGTATTGTTGTATGTAAACATGATTCCCAGCAGGTGAAACAAAATGAAGGAATTTGGGAGAAATTTACACGTGTCTCTAGGAGAAGTAGAAGGTCAAGCCAGATTACAGAACAAAGCATTTGATCAATGCCCCACATTATCAACCATGGGCAAATATTTATGTTTCCTGCAGAAATCCAAAATTCAGAACCAAATAGGGCACGGTCCAAATGACTGGATTGTTAAGTAATGCTGTGAGGAGAATATTTCAACAGAAAAGTAGGAAATGAGCTGGGACTGAATAAATATCATTATCCTGGAGAACAGCAACTTTGAGACTGAATTTGGCTCTCGGGAGGGCTGGATTGTGATCCTAGGGAAATTTCCAATTTGCACTATTTGCAAAGAAAACGTTACATCAACAAAGGTTAAGTGCTGGCATTAAGAAAAGCAAAATGTCCTAGAGTTTCCCACTTATTTCTATTTTAAGTACCTCTCCAAGTTTCCCTTGGATGCAATCAAGAGAGTTGACAAGAAACCAAGGAAGTTGCAAAATAACAAGGCCAAAGGACTGGTAATGGTGTATGAAGGGAAAAAATGACCTGCTGGTGTCACATATTTCCAAGTGAATAAATCTATTTGTGACACATTTTTGTATTTGAAAAAAGAGCTTCAGTGTTCCTGTAGGTTTTATGATTTGCAATTGCTCCACTTGACGGCACCAATAGAGTGATGGAACTTGGAAAGCTGAATCTG
Source organism: Glaucomys volans (assembly GCA_020662805.1). NCBI lineage: Eukaryota > Metazoa > Chordata > Mammalia > Rodentia > Sciuridae > Glaucomys > Glaucomys volans. The sequence continues at coordinate 23,273 of JAJEJO010000234.1, forward strand.
GACATACTCTGGAAGAATTTCAATAGACTCAGGCAGTATTAGATGTTCTTTAACTTGGAGTGATTTCACAATTCTTGGAGAGTACAACTGGCTAGAATGATCACTTTTTATTTCCTTGGCTGCATACCCTCCAAAAATCCTCCCACCCCACCCCCACCACCACCTTGCCAAAAGGAAAAACAGAAAAGAGTAAAAGAAAATAAAATTTGTGCAGAAATTTAGCTATCTGTACTGCTTACTTTTCCCACGAGGGAAATGTTTTGTCTTTTAAATGAACGTTCCTTTCAACAATGTTCTGTCATTCTTTTTACTTTTTTATTTATCGTCCTTTGAGATATGATTAGGAATCCTGAAATTACTCTGTATTTCTCCACTCATGCATCCCAAACATTCCATATTTGCCTGCTTTGTGCCCTTGATTTCCATCCTCTCATATTATCAGAGTTGGATGAATTCTGTAAAAGACTTGGCTCTTTGACAAGACATCAGGTGGTATTGAAAGGAGAGAAAAAGTAAAAAAAAAAAAAAATCAGAGTGTACAAAAATAGATAAGGTTAAAGAAGGAGAAGAATGAGTGTTTGAACAGACACCCAGTTTTCTAAGCATTGAATTGTCCACTAGAATAAATGGCACATGGCTAAAATTTATTTATATTGATATATATACTTAAATTATTGACTTACATTTAAGCTACCAAATATACTTATTATTTTAATTATATATATTTATTAAAGCAATATTTTAATTATTGGCTGTATATTTTATAAATTCATATTTATTTTTTTGAGGTACAGGTCCTCTTTTCCTTCCAAGATGAAGATATACTCATCAAGGTAAGCTAGCTAAAGCTATAACAAACAAGCCCAAAATTATCTGTGATATAAACCAACAAAGGTTTTCCTTGTGCTCTCTGGATATGGAGGGTGGGTCCAGGAGAGTTTTCAGAGTGACTAATATTTATGCATCAACTCAATCACATAGGGTCACAGGGAATCCAACTTCTTGCAACTGAGACTGGTAGCCTCATTGTCACCACAGTGAAAGAAGAGAGCTGCAATTACAGTTAAACACTTCAGCTAGGTAGTGATGTATATTGTTTGTTCTTGTAGCCCCCTGGCCATAACTGGTCCTATGGCAGCAAAAGCAAACTCTGACCCTCCCAGCTGCTCAGAGGACCTGGAGAACCAGATCTGACCCAGCTGTTCCAGCACGGAAGAAGATCCTGGTATTAGATGATTGTTCTTCTTAGAAATCCCACAGCTTATAACTAGTACATTGCCTATCATATTTTAAATGCATTTTGAATTATATTCCTGGCTTGTCTTCTTCACTCATGATGTGAGACCTTTGAGGTTAGGAAACACTTTTTGCTCATTTTTTAATACCCATCTGACCCTGAACATAGTGAGTATTCTATAAGTATTGATTTAATTAAATAGGATAATCACAAAGGTTTCCTTGTCATTTATTGATCCAAGTATCAGTTCACAATGATTGCAAATTTATCCATGCCTGGACGTACTGGAGTTATAGGTGAATTCAGAATTCAGTGACCCAGCTGGACTGCATCAGTAAATGGTGATGAGCATATTTTCTAATTAAGATATTCCATATATGTCCTTTTATCTGCCAGAAAATTTTTCTAGAGGCAGTTTTAGGAAACAGATGCTGTGTGGTGCTATAAAAATAACACAAGACAAGAGTCTGGAAGAGTAAGCTGTGATCTTGAGTTTGCCCTTCACTTGCATTGGGACCTGTGTATTCACATCAACACTGTCTCAGCTTCTTCACAGAATGGTGGAGCTGGAGCTCTACAGTTCTTTCCACTTTGTGCATGCAATACTCTGAATTGTGCAACCTAAGGAAAATTTTAGAATTTTATTTCAGAAATTTTCCAGTGTTTGTTAAGGGGGTCTGGGTGAGGAAAAAAATTGTGAAACAAAGTAATGTTTACCATCCTTTCTTTCTTTTACATTTTTAAAAACCTTGATCCATCCTGGCCCTTGGACTTTCAGCATGCCTTTCTCTCCCACCAGTGCTTGGTTTGAAATTTCACCATCCTGAATTCACATCAAGGCTTATAGTTTTTATTGCCCCTTGATGCAGTAATCAGTAAGTTGCAAATAATAAATTTGAACTAAAGGTTGCATTCTCCAGCATAGGTAGTCTTGATGGTAGCAGTTCCCTGCATCCTTCTATAGAAGATAAGGGTCCCAGATCCTCCCCTCCCCACAAATGATGGAAGCCAACCATACCAAATGATATGTGGTCCAGGGTTAGCCAATAAAATGCTATTGCCCAAGGCTTTGAATCCTGGATGTGTAGCTCCAAAGGACTTGGACTGCTTGGATTCATTTACAACAGCATATGTACTAGGAACATTTTCATTAATTGAGAAGGGGGTGAAAGGGGCAGGGAGGTTACCCGTTCAATAGCAGAGGCCTGTCCTACAATACTGATAGCAGCAACATTCTGCAAGAGCTGCTTCTGCTAAGAAAACATGGCTATATAACTCCCTGTTGCTAAACTCTTGGCTTCTGTCCATTTTTCCAAGCCTGGTCCTTTAATCTCCTATCAATTCTGAAGCCTCCAAGAGCTTTGCAGTACTTCATCTATTTGTTTAATATCATTGGAGACCATTGTTGCTCCTCACAATTAAAAGATGCATGACCAATTTAGAGGTTTGGGCAGATAATGAGCTAGTGTGCCACTCGAGCCAGAAAGTATTTTTTAACAGAGATCACCTGTTTTGACCACTAATATGCCTAAAGGCATGTCATTATTTATATATTGTCAACAACTTTACCGTCTCATCTGGTCGTCCCATTAATCCTTAGAAGGGTTGAAGATATAAAATATAAATGTTTCCAAATTAAGGGTGGTAAATTTAAGTTTCCAAGAAAGTAACTGACTTGACAATGGTCGGCACAGTATTAATAGGTCAAGATTCATAACCTGAACGAATAACTCCACATACAGACCTTTTCTTTAAAAATTATACAACCCCGTCCTCTCCATAGGAGTTGTTTTAATTGTAACAGCCCAGTATTGAAGAGGCTTTCTTATCAGACATGAAAGGGTTTGCTCCTGAAATTTCCCCCAAAGGATTGGTCCTTGCTTGTGCAGATACAAGAAGTAAGCCTGAGCTTTAATTCTAGTTTTACAACATGGCCACAACTCAGTGCCACTTGTTCTCCAGTAGAGCATAAATAGCCTCCCAGAGGAGAACAGGTTCATGATCATTAACAGTCTGTGTAGTATAGCAGAGTCTGAGAAACCAAATGGATGCAGGTTTTGCCCTCTTAAAGAGGTGTAAAACTTCCTCTTATACTTCAGCTTGGAACTTCTTCCTCTTTGACTTTGTCATATCTCCTCCCATTTCCCCATTTTAACTATTCTTGGATCTACAGTATGAATTATAGGAGTACAAACTCTTCAAAATGAAACCAAAGAGCCCTAATCTATTTCCTAAATTTATTTCTGCCTCTCTAGTCTGCTCTGCACACTCTCTTCCATTCTAAATGACTGTTTGGAGCTTAGCTTCTTAAAAGAACAGATGTGCCTTAGAAACTCAGATGCTTTAGCAAAGAGAGAGTAGAGGAAAACAGTTACCTGAACCATTGCAACTCCGAGGAGCCAATTCAAGAGCCAGTGCTCCAATCACAATTGTCTTGTGAGGGGCAGATCTTATCCCAACCTGGGGGTTGGTTAAGCTAGTATCAGGGCTGGATTAAGGTCACTGTGGCTATAAGGAGGTATTAAGAGGGCAGGGATTTCAACAGTGACACCAAGTGACAGGCATATTTGTATTTTTCTTCATGCATAGTTGAGCCATTAGCATTTGAAATCCCATAGAGACAATTACTACGGCACTTCACCCATTAGAAGAAAAAATAAACTACTGGTATTACCTCAGCACTGCAAAAGAAGGAGAAGGAGAAGAAAAAGAAGTAGTCTTATCCCGGGGAATTGAATAAGGCATGATTGAATGAAAATGACCCAAGAAGGACGTGAAAGAAGAGGCTGGCAACTCTGAAGAGGTGAACAACTCTGATTCCTGCCTCACTACACTGTGAACAACTCATGAAGAGGCTTAGACCTCTGCCACTCTCTGGGTTTTGTGAGCAACCCCATTCTTTCTATCATGGAAAGCAACAAGAAACCTAAGATGAATATGGGTTTAGTAAGCCTTAGGATGTATAATCGTTTGTATTCTTTTCTTACAGATAGTGTGCCAAGCATTAAATCTCAGAAGGAGGAAAAAAAAAAAAAGACGACAGCTAGAAAGAACAAAGGTATGCCAGACACATCCCGGGAGCCAGCAGTAAAGGGAGGAGAGACACAGTGAGCAAGCCTAGCTTGACCCTTTAAGAAGACTGACATCCAGGCTTCTCAAAAGAGATTGACTCTATCAGTCAGCATTTTATTGCAGACAACAGAATCCATTCCAGATGATATAAAGAGAAAGGTGATTCTTACAGGACATAACAGAGTTCTCAAAATCATTGGGTGATGTGGAAAGACAGACACCAAACAAAAACTCTCAAAACAGCTTCCGCAACCACTCCAGAGAACAGGCATGTGAAAGGGTTTGGTAACTGCCTGGGCCTCTGTTACAATTAGGAAGTGCTGAGTCAAGAGACTGCCTTCTGCAGCTCCCAGCCCCAGAATCATAATGCCTCTCTCCTACTTGCCAGAAGATTAGCTCTCCATGCATATAACCATGACCTCTTGCTCTGTTCCTCCTTCCAAATCCCATGCGAATATGTCCACTTGGAGAATGGAGGTCAGAGGCACCCCTCCCTGAAAAGGAATCTATCAGTTTCCAGCCTTCCCGGACAGCATGCTGTAATGACATACTGGAAGGAAGGGTCTCAAGTGACAGTCTGCAGGATCCGCCACACTGATCCTGTTACTACGCTTGAGGGTCTCTAAGCTGAAGGTAAGGCTACCAGGGTATTTGCTTGCCATAAAGTAATGTGTTTGTTCTTGGGAAATTACAATCCAGATTTCATCTTAAGCACATAAATCAGCCTCCCATTGGAATTCTGTTTTATTTCGGGCAAAGGCCATCGGGAAAATTGTCACTAGAAGAAAACAGGAGGGCTTGCCCAGGAACTGCTCTTTCTAAATTTTCTGGAAGTGGGTTGGAGTAATGAGAGGAGCAGAAAAGCCTCTCAAGTTCATAAAACAAAAGTTCTGTAAACTATTCAAGGCATAAACAAAGGCTTCACTTCCAAGGCAGGACATTTTAGTGGAGTTTCTGAGAGTTTAGTAACAAAGCCACTTGACTGGTAAGATTCCTTTTAGGTTCCTTAAAATGTGTGTAGAATATCCCAGGATAGATTGCAAATGAGAAGAAGAGGTAATGTCAGGAGAGCAACAAGACAATTAAGGAAAGAAGCTGTTCTTATGCATTTCATTCCTGGTATAGATTCAGGTATTTGGTGTCTCCTCTGACTGAGCTACTCCTCAGTAAATGTAAAGAGGCAGAGTGGTCTGGTTATTTGACTTTTATTTTCCCTTCCCCTTGTTCCCATTTTCCTGTGATAAACAAGATTTAGGTAATAAATGAAGGGCCTTTCCCTCAAGGAACCTGAAGAGCTATTTGTTTGCTTGCTTGTTTTAATTCCATTGGCAAAAATACAAAGTCCCATATTAATTCTCATGAAAATTCATAACAACTCTGGAGATTATTATCTCTAAAGAAAGAGGCATACATGACCCTGAGTGGTTGCCCTGGCCTTTCCAATACAGTTGACCCTCTGCTAATCATGCTTGTTAGTCATTAAACCAAAGTTACCACAAAGTAATGTGTTTGTTAATTGGAAATTAGAATCCTAACCCAAAGCTAACTACATCTTTAAAATCATGAGGATCCGGATATAAATCAAGCCTTCACTAGCAGCTGCTGTGGGTAACCGTGAAATTCAAAATGACATCAACATCCTAGAAAAATCTTTGACCTACTTTTCATTAAGAATGATCTGAAGAGAGCTTACTTCCCATTTGAAAGGGTGAGTCTTCCCATTCACACGAAGATTGCAGAAGCACAGCAGCAATTTGGAGATGAGGAAAATCTCTTGCACCTTGTGATAATCTCTTCCTGGAGCTTGATCCATCTAAAAACTTCAAGGAACTTAAGCCAAATTGCTGGAATAGTTGAGTCCTCAAAGTCCAGTGCAGGCATACTTGCATTGTTTTTCTCAATGTGATTGCTTCATTTAGAAAGAGCACCAGCACTTTAACATAAGCTGACAATGAAGCACATCAGGCCCCAGAAACTATATGCCACTGCTACTGTCCTTTCTGGGGCCGGTGTATGCCTTTCCTCCATTACAGGAATTATAATTCACATTGAATTAAAGCATCACAAGAATAATGGACTGGGGGTTGGGGATGTAGCTCAGTGGTAGAGCACATGCCTAGCATGTGTGAGGCACTGGTTTCAATCCTCAGCACCATATAAAAATAAATACATAAAAATAAAGGACTATGGACAACCACAACTAAAAAAAAAAAAAAATAAAAAAAAAAAAGAATAACGAGATGATTCCCTTCTTTACTACCAGAAAGTCTCTGAGTTTCCCTTGTGCCCCCACTAATTCCTTCTGCAGAAAGTGAAGATGCAGCGGACCTGCTCTGCCCTAAGTGAGTAGAGAAAGGGTCTGGCTAGGCCAGTGTGGCTTCCCTCCCAAAACCTCTCCTTTGTGTTTTTACTATGCATCAGTGTTGCCTTCTCTGTCTTGCCTCTTCAGTTCCTGTGGATCTCCACTCTACTGACCACATTCTCAGGCTTTGTGGCCACCTGTATTATTTTCTTTGAATTCTATTTCCTCCTAATACCAAATTGCTAGACTCTTTCTAGAAACCTCTGTTCTGAGCCCTCCTCATTGTTCACCTGTTTCCAAGCCCTCCAGTTTTCCTTTGATGATAAGGCTTCTGCCTTCTCTTTCCAACTTCCACCTGAGTGTTTCACCACCATGCCAACCCTCCAACTCTGCTGGACCAGTGTACTCCAGCCTTGGCCTCTCAATGTGAATTAAAAACCTTATCATCCTTCAATATTTCTCCAAATGACTTCTCATTCAGCTTAAAACCTACAATTGTCACTGATTTTAAGATATAATCATACTTAAAAAGAGCTTACACTACTTTGCACTGAACACCTGGTGATGAATATACAAAATCAAATACAGCTTTGAGCTGATGCTCACTACATCCACACTTGCTGTGAGCTTTTGATAAGTAGGATGCAGCTCTAAGATGGCAGTGCTTTAAGGCTTTAATGATTTCAAGGAACTGATATGATTTCAGGTGACTTTTCCTTGTTTAGACTACTGCCAAAATAAACAATAAATAAATAAAAATATTTAAAGCCTAGGCCTGAGATTAGAAACTACTGTATCCTCCTTTTATGTCATCTGGCCCATTCAACTGCAAGAGCAGCTGGGAAGTGTAATGTATCTGGGCAGCCACCCAGATACTGTGAAAGAAATATTAAAGTGGTAGATAGCTAGCAGTCTTCTCTACACATTGCTTACTGGTTGGTACCAAACATGTCAGGAATTCTGACTTCCCTGTATGTGTTTCGGAGGGTTACAAATCAGAATGCCCCTTGTATAAAATCACCTTATTCTGTGTGCAATTGATGAGATTTTAAAATCTTTGTATGTGGCTCCTTTGTTTGTCTTACTGCATTTACTAATGGAATTTGGAAGGTCTATATGGCTCCACATTTCCTACTTCATTGAAAGCTACCTTTTAAAACCAGTGTAACTTCACAGTGGCTAACAAGGGGTAAAGATTTTTTTTTTAAGCCTTGCATTCTATTTTTACACATTAGAAGGCAATTTACGAAATGGCAACTCAGATTCATTGCAAATAGTGGTGATTCCATTCAACATCCAAAGCTCTGCCAAGTCGCAGCAGTATCCTAGATTTCAAAGTTCATCATCTACACAAGGACTTTGGCCTGTTTTATCCTCGATTCTAAAAATAAAGCTTTTGGAAAGAAAATTTGGGCACTTGAGAGTCCTTTTTTGTCTGTCTCCAACTATCCCCAGTGTTTTATAGCATCCCATGTGCTAACTCAGCCGTACAAGTATTGGAACATGCTAAGGATTAAGAAATCAGGTTGGCGGCAATCCGTAGCACCACACAGTATTTACTGCCAGGCAGCTTATATCAAACATGCCAGTGAAAAAAGAGCCAGCACATCTATCATAACAAACAACTCCTGGAAGAGAGATGAGCGGGCAGGCAGGGCAGAACCTGAGACATTGCCAGTATTTTAAATATCTCTGTATGGCACAGAGTGCTCTTGTACCAGTAGCAAAAGAATAATATTTACAGTTATGCAGAAGTGCATCAGTGTTCAGAACTAAGAAAGGAGTGCTAGGAAAGAGTGGTCTCCTGATTCTTCAGTAAAGACCCCCAACACCTGCCCATTACAAAGGGCTTAATCATTTACTAGAGAATGCCCACAGTCATACCTACAGCATCTCAATGAAATCGGTTCCTAAATCCCCTAGAAACCCATCCTGAGATGAGAAGAGTACATCTCCCATTTTGAAGATGTATCACATTCTGGCCCCCAGAAAGTTTCCAAAGCAACACTGTAAAGTCAAGAATATTTGATTCGATGTTCCCAGGACATGAGAAACTCATCTGTGATCAGGACAACTATACCAAATAAACTGTTCACTTCAAGGTCCCTGGAACTTTCCCATGGCTCCAGGACCAGGGTTTAATTGCAGTCAAAGTAACTGATGGGATTAAATTTTCTGCTGGCCAATGGGATAAGAGTTCAGAGACAGATCTCATAAATTTATCAAAGCAAGATAGCATGATATTTCTTAAATGTTTCTTTTTCCAAATCAGATTTGTGTCTTCTAAGAGAATCCAAACAATGGAATATTGTTGATATCTTTGAGGTCCTTTTTCTTTGTTCTTATGAAATACTTTTGCCTCTTCAAAATGATCAAAGTGATTTGTCCATGTAATGATGGGCAAGAAAACTTGCCCTAATACACTGAGCCAGACAAGGAAAAAGCTGTGCCTGGCCATACAATGTACCTTTCTATAAGATAAGAAAAGCCAGTCTTTAAAACATACACTCAAACAAGTAGCATGACCAAGAAAATTGTTAGTTCCAGATTGAAATGTAAGTCTTCTAAGCTGTGGAAAAGCATGCCCAGCTCTGCTCTTTTCCTCAGTAGTTTTCTTTAGAGTCTTATCACACGTCCTGTGTGGGTGAGGTGAGGAAAAGGGTTCCTGGCAGAGGGATGGGCTGGCTGTAAATTAATCGATAAGAAACTTATTTAATAGAAAAACCACAGGAGACAATGACCTCTTTTGAATCAGGGGCATGACTGATTGAGCCATGCTAATCTGGCTCTCACAAGATAGAAGAGCCCACCAGTACTTTATTTATGTCATTCAGGTAAAAGGGGAACCAAGAGGAGCTGCTTCTGTAAGGAACACAATGGAGTGGAGTTAAGCAAGCCATGTTGCTCCAGAGGGTTATCCCAGCAGGACCCGCAAGTTCCAGCAGTGAGCCACTCTGCACAGGAACCACATGCTTCAGGCCATCTGGAACAATCTCTTAATGATTACTAGTTCCTAAAAAAACAGATTTCCATGTCTGATGGCTCGATCAAGCCTGATTTTGCTAATCATAGACAGCTCCCCACAGTTTTCAATGTTCTCTGGGTAGCCAGGGCACTCCTCAATTTTCCCTGGAGATGGTCTTTCAGGCCTTGACTGTCTCTTCCTTGTGATCCAGGCTACCAGAGTCTCAGCTTTGCTTTTCTAACTTGGATTCTGAAGATAGCATGTGATTCATGTGTTCTCATTTAGAGAAGAATTCTGTTGATGAAACAGGAGAGTGATCTACTTGTAAAGACTTTTATCCTCCCACCCCCTGGTGAAAAAAAAAAAAATTGAAGTTTCTTCCACTCATCTCTGGTGCCCCTTAGCATGATAAATCAAGCCAGTAGACAATCATTGCTGAGCCTGCCAAGCAAGTGTGTTCACACTAAATGGTGTCAACACATTCAACTTAACTTGTTTCATTTGTACTTGCCTTTATATTCAGATTTCCATTCTAGTTCCATATCCAAATGTCAAACAGTAATAAGGATTTCATCTAAGATGAAATATTTTTATTTGAAATTCTGTAAGATGCTTTGACAGCAGGAGAGTGGAGCTTTTACCAATTTAGTGAGAATCTAATGTGTTATATACATTTATCTCTAGTGTGTACATGAGCTTTGAAAAGAGAGAATCTCATCTGCTTGTTGAACAAAGATTAGGGGAAATATATTTAAACGTTGGTTTTCATCATTCTTATTTAATAAGCAAGAATAAGTGATTGGAAACATCTAAGATGCTTTCTACATTAAACAGAACTTAAATGTTCTATCTGCTGTAGCCACACTTAACTCTGCTTTCAAATTGTCATGTAACAAATTTGCTAAACTACAGTTTCCTTTAAGTCTGGTGTTTTTTGGCCAATGATGTCAGACAATTCTACAAGCTTTCTTCCATGCCTAAAGTGGAGAAGGCAGTTCTTAGAAGTTCAGTTCACAGAAGGCTGAGTTTAACAATTTTCTCAAAGTAATAAAAAAAAAGAATGTAAAATGTAAAGGAAGTTAGTAGTTATTTAAACTCTCAAACCAGCTGAGAGTCTAAATAGTGTGCTGGAAAACCACAGCTCCTTCCCAGACACATTGTTCTCGGGTGACATGGGAAGGCTCCATCCTAGTGTGCAGACTTTCTTGGAGTCCTCTAGGAATTACGTGACTCCAAAGCTGCTGTCCTGACTGTCCTCTTGCCTGAAAAATTGTTCCATCAGACCTCTAATTTCTCAAGCTATGAAATAGCATGGCTTATGCTCCAGTGGTCTCCCACCGTCACCCCTGCATTCAATTAGTCACCATATGCTGCTCTGTTCTTCAGTCTAAATTCCCCTCAAGTTCTTTTACACCCCACCTTCCTCACTCCCAGACCACTGCCCTTCTTCAGGCTTTGTCATGCATTAAATGGGCCTTTGAGTCGGCTCCCATTTAGCCTTCCTACTTCTCATCTCCACTCCTACCAAACAGGCTCTGTGTACACCAATATATGATATTTCTAAATCACAAATCCAGTTAGGCCTCTGAGTATAACCCTTACCTGGCTTCCCATTGCCAGTGAACAGTGTTTAACACTGCACACAACGTTGTCTGATCCTTGCCTGCCTTTCTCTCTCCCTGACATCTGTTTCCTATCTCAGCTTCATGATGATGCTTCACTTTTCATCTTGGGGCAGCTCACTCACTACTCATCCATAGGGAAGAACTCTGTTTTGTCCCCTTTGCAGGCTTTTACTTAATCCCCAAGACTCATTTCAAATGCCACTTTCCCTATGAAATCTTTTCATATCCTACCATACACCTCTTTCTGAACTCTTTCTTTCTTTCTTTCTTTCTTTCTTTCTTTCTTTCTTTCTTTCTTTCTTTCTTTCATTATTTATTTATTTATTTTTGGTACCATTGAGCCACATCCCCAGTCCTATTTTGTATTTTATTTAGAAACAGGGCCTCACTGAGTTACTTAGTACCTCACTTTCACTGAGGCTGGCTTTGAACTCGAGATCCTCCTGCCTCAGCCTCCCAAGCCACTGGAATTATAGGTGTGTGCCACTGCACCTGGCTTGTCCCAATACAGTGGAAATGTTGGTTGATGTGTCTGCCTTCCCAAGACTTCAGGATTCCCTCCAAGCCAGGATCTACAATGTTGTCATTATATGCTGTGTGGTGCCTGTCATAAAATGCTGACATATTAATGGTTTAATTCTCTGCAGGCACTTTCACTAGACTTGGAAACAAGAGTTCAGACTTCTTTACTGTGTTGTAACTTTCAATTCAACCTTGTAAAGACCCAGAATCTTTAAGAATAAAATTGTGAGAATAAATGGTTAATTGGGATCTTAGTTTTTTCCACCTTCATAGTAAAATTCTACAATTCCATGACCTCCAAGATTGTGGTGATGGTCACTTCTATCTTTCTTCTTCTTTTTTTTTTTTTTTTAATTTCAAAAGACAACTTTATCTAGACAGGAACTTCTCAAACAGAATGTGAAGAAGTTAGGCAGTAGTTATTAAAATACACTCTTGCCAAATGATTTAACATTAGAACACAACAGAGAGCAGGGAAATGTGGATTGAGCCATCCATCTCAGAGTCTGAGTCATTCACCCAACTGTTATTCTCCTGAAGGGTAGCCAGATGTGGGTGACAGTCATCCTTCCTCTTTCCCCAATCTCACACCTCTGCCACCTACCTATACTCCTTCCTAGCATCCTCCAGAGCAAGAAAGAGAAAGAGGCACCATCCTATTTCTTCTCTTTTGGGGTCCAGGCCCACTGGACTCCACTTCAGGTGCCAGGAAGCAGGCTATGTCTATATCTTCCAGGGAGACCTGGACTGAGGATGTCTATGGCAGTAGGAAAAGACAGAAGGATACAGGCAGACCACTCCAGGGGGAGACCAAAGCCCTTTGGCCAGCAGTGCCCAGAGAAAAAGGGCTATGACTGGTAAACCAAACAGGGATAGGGATCTCAAAACACACATAGCAGACCCCACCCTGCCACCCAACCCCCACCCATTTCTGTCTTTAAGGAGAACCCTTAAAGTTGTAAACTCCAGAGCACAATTCTGCTAGTATCACCTGTGGCCTCCGTGTTCTTTATACATCCAATTACCTAAGCCATTCCACGTGGATAAAGATGGAACTAGTCAATGAATGAATGGATGAATGAAAAAATAGAATCACTTTGCTTTTATATCCTCCACTTTGATTAATAAATTTAAATCTTGTCCTTGTGTCCCTGTGTTTTTTTTTTTAAATCAAAGTGGACTAATTTAATGGGGAATATTATTGTAAATTAAACATACATATGCCTATTCATAAGAACAAAGCAGCACTTATATAGCAATTCTGGAATTAGTCCACAGAATTCTGATTTTGACAATGGGAAAGACTAAAAGAGTCAAAGACACCTTAATTTTACAGTTTCCATTTTACTGATATGAGAAAAACATGCCATCGGCATCATGTTCTTGGTGCTGAATCTTGCACAATAGGAGGCACAGGGAAGCTAAAGGAGAGCTCAGATGACTCAGACAGTCCCTGTCTACTGGGAGACTAGCATCACAGCAAAGGAAAATTTAACATTAATTAGGCAGTTCTGGAGGAAATAACTTGAAGTATAATGAAATACATACAAGCCTCAAACTTTTTAGTGATAGCTTTAAAATATGCACCCACACATTTCCAACTGGCTGTTTTTACCATAGAGAAAAAGGAGAGCATGACAGTAATGAAGTTGTAGAGGCACTTGATACACTTTTTTCCCAGGCAGACCAATTAGTAACTGTAGCCTTGAAAAGGATCATTTTGTACCTTTCTGTCAAGAGAAATACTGCCAAACTGAGCAAGGGAAAAAAAAAATATAGTATTTGATTTGCCTCTGCTGTGATGGTCGGTCTTCCTTTTCTCTGATAAAAGATGCTGGCCTCCCTCAATCTATGGCCCTGAAAGCTTGGTTTGATGTCCTCTCTTTAATGCATAATCCTGAGTGTGCTGATGTCCAGCATGGTTGCCACTGAAGAAATCCACTCCAGGCTCCACCAGCTAACAGAAAGGAATAAATGCATTAATCAACATCCTTTTTAGTTGTAAAAGAAATGAATGCCACCTCACAGTAGCTTAAGGCTAAAGGTGATCTCATGTTTCAAAGACATCAGGAACCTGCCTGTCCATCTCTCCATCTCTTCTACACCCACTTCAATCTCCAGCAGGATCTCTTGAGTCCCAGAACAGATGCCTGCCTGCAGCTCCAGGTTTATAAGCTTTCAGCTAAACAACCTTCTACATCATAGATCTTTTCCATTATTTTAATGTAGTCAAAGGTCCCAGGCAAGGCTGTCATTGACCTTTCCTAAGTCATAAGCTTGTCTTTACCATATGATTCACAGGCACTTAAATCTGAACTTGTCCACAACTGACCTTACATATTTCTACCTGAACCTACCATTTCTCCTAGAATCTCCATTCCACTGGTTGTTGCCATCACCAGTGCTAAACATTCTGGTGACCTCAACATACCAACTCCTGGCTTCTTTCTCTCACCATCTCTCACCTTCAATACCCCCAACCCATATCACCATGTCCTGGCACTTCTTTCTCCTAAATACAATGTTCCACAAGGATGTTCCTTCTACTCTATCCCATGAATCAGAGCTCTCCTCGTCTTCCACTTGGAGACCCAGTGACTCTGAGAGGTTCTCTGTCCCTATACATGCTTCCCTCCTGAGTAACTGCCAGGGAGAAACTCCTTCAAATCAGCCCATATCACTCTCCTTCTTACAACCTTGCAGTGGTTCTCCCTCATCTACCCCTCTGGTTTTCCAGGGAAGCTCAAGGGCTTCCATATCAAGTTACCACAAACTTAGGGGCAAGAGAACCAAAAGATATTCTCTCAGAGACTTAGAGGCCAGAACTACCAAATCAAGGTGAAAGCAAAATTTTCACCTTTTGGAGACTATGAGGGAGGATTGGTCCCATGCCACTTCTTCCCTAATTTCAAACCCTGGTGTTCATTGGTTTGTAGACACACCACTGTGTTCTCTGCCTCCATTTTCACCTTGCCTTCTACCCTATACTTTACCTCAGAGTCCATAAGTCTCAAATCTCCCTCTCCTTTCTCTTACAAGAAACCTAGTCATTGAAATGGGGTCCAGTTAATCCCTCCTGTTAATCCAAGATGATCTCATCAATTACATCTGCAAAGATGCTGTCTCCAAATAGGTCATGTCTACAGATATCAGGGAATAAGATTTAGCACAAATTTGGGGAAAACACAAGGCAATGGAAAATGCCCAATATATGCAATAATGGTGACAAGATAAAATCTTGATTCCATGATCTTCACAGATTTCCATGATTTTCATGATTTGGGGCCCACCCTCCCTCCATACTATGCCCAACAGTCTGCCTCCATTGCCACTGGCTCCCAGCACTGGTGCTTTCACCTGGAGTGCTTTTCCTCCCTGTTCTCATATCACCTGACTATGGCCAGTCCTAGACTAGGAAACCAAGGCAAAGGTCTCTCACTGGTAGTCACAAGTAAAATTTATTATCATGGCTTTATTTGGCACTTGAAAGTTTAAAGAAAAATTTAGCAAGTTGTCAATTTTTTAAAATCAGGAGATTTGCGTATAAAAAGTCTACTCCCAGCTTCTCTTTGGCAGCATGAACCTGTTTTGGGGTGTACCACTGTGAGGCTGGAGCTGAGCATTGGCATGGCCTGCCCACCTCAGTCCTTCATGTGCTCTGCAATTCACCACCAACTCATTGGGACCTGTGACACTCACTTCCATTAACACTGGACCCTCCAGGCCTTGAGTCTATTTCCGGCGATAAGACTTGGCCCCTAAACTGAGTTGTCATCTCCCTACAGGAAGCTCAGCCAACCCTGTTCCTCCCATCCTCCCATTAGTCCTGGTCCTACCCTATTGCCTGCCCTATGAAGGCCTTAGCACCCCCACCCCCACCCCTACACACACCTCCCAGAGATGGTATTCTCTCTCTCTCTGCTTCTCTTTTCCACAATGCATTATAATTCCTACAAACACAGTTAATTCTTCAACTACTCCTGTGGCCCATACCCAAATGCCTATTACCCTGCAATCCATAAACTGCTATCCTTTTGCTTATTTTTACATTTCAATGCTATTGTAGCCATTCATTTTCAACCTGGTGTTACTGAAATGGCATAAGGTTCAGAAAAAACAGTGGGATATGTCCTACCCAATGTATTCCAAGAAATGATGCCTCGTAGACACAGTTTGTTTGTTTGTTTGTTTTTGGACCCACTGACCTGGGGTGGGTACACATGGCATATCTACAACATTTTATGCCTCCCTGGCCTAAATTATCAACTAACTATAGGATTGGAGGGTTAAAGTGAAAAACTACTATGAGATAAGAACTGACAATGGCACTTAGAGAAGCCCAGCTTCCCCAAGGATGATTCCCAGAGTCTCCTTACCTTGAGAGCACGAAAAGCACAGCCTGTGTGTTCACTCACGAAAGTGACCTTACTGCCTTCCAGGTCCCTTTAGTTCCACTTCACATTATCATGAGACTCAAATAGTTAATATATGTAATATAGTTAGAACAAGCCTGGCACCAATAAATATTAGGGTTTGGAATTGTTTTTCTCCTAGGGGGTAAGGAGATAGAGTTTTAGGGATAGGGTTTTCAAACTCAGGTGTTACAGGGGCCATTCAAGGAACAAGAGAAAACACTTAACTCATCTTAAGGGGCAGCTGTTACTAAGTTTCAGCTGCAATGAGGCCCTATCTACCAGGGTTCCAAAATAATCAGAAAATGCAGATTTGTGTGTGAAATGTCTGATGTTCAAGGTTGCCAATTAATTTAACTTGCATTTCATCACTGGGTGCAATCAAAGCACTACTATGTACCTTCAGTGAGTGTCTTCTGTCCAAACCTAGAAAAGGACAAGACCTCTTGCTAATGATTTCCCCAGATTAATTTTTACCCATCAGCTATTCCAGGACCCTGTTAGCTCCCCATTTGCTGCCACTGTACTGACTTAATTCATCTAAAAATTCACCCATTCTTCACTTTCTCCTTAAATTACTGAAAAAGGTAGGAACTAGCAGTCAGCCACCCCTGCAAAATTTAATTGAAAAGGTAAATCGCTGCTATTATTCCTTTGCCTTCCTCCCAAACCTGCTTTCTGGAAACACAAGAAACCTCTAAACGCTGAACACTCACGCTGAAGGAAGCTCACCCACACCCACAGCACTTCCACATTTGTCCTTTGCTTAGAAACAGCCAAGTCAGACCTCACATGGCAACATTAAAATGCCACCATGGGACCATTTGTCTTTCCCAGCTTCCAAGCTTGCCATCTCATGTACAGTATGTTAGATCTCTAAAAACACTGTCCATTTTTCAAGGAATGAGCCTCAAACATTTACAGAACACATAGACTTCCTATCCCAACCAAAGTGGTCCTCATAGCCAAACAGACCCAGGGAGTTGTCAGGAAAGGATCTCGCTCCAATTCCACATCAGCAGAGTGCCTTGTGACCTGGAGGGTGTTGCGATTTAACTGTGAGAAGGTTCCTCTTTAAAACAATGGTGCCCAGAAAACAACTCTAATCACATTACTTTATTACTTTACCGTTGTGCTTCTATTTCTTAAATGACTGCATTGTGGTTTTTGCAATTATATTGTTCTTTATTGTACCCTGAAGGTGTCACTTCAGTGTATCTTTATTTTCATTTTAGGGCATATGGTTTGCACTTTTGCAACAGTTGGAACAAGTTGGAGTTATAGTAAAGTAGTTTGAGGAGAGGTTAGTCTTTGAAGTCTGTATTTTTAAGGGGTTTGAATTAGAAAAAAAATTAGTTTTACTTATTTACTGTGGTTAAAAGGACCATTACATTTGCTTGTAAATCAGTCATAAGTTGAGAAAGGATAGTTTCTTTAGAGCCTCAGAAAATTGTCCACTTGCTACCAACATATTTTCCATTTTGACTCAGTAATAAAATAGCATTCAGTAAATGAAAGACATGGGAATTTGTTTGGATTTCTTTTTTGAACTTTTTATATAAAACACTTCTGTTCTATTAGTATAATCCTATTTGACTTGCTTCTCTTAGTCAAAGAAAAGGAAAAAACTATTATGAGAGACCAGGAACAAAGGATTTCCCACCCCCAGTCAGGCGTTTGATCCTCACATGGTCATAACAGGCCTCCGGCAGTAGCCAATAACTTCCGGCTTCAAAGGAGGGGAAACAGACTTAAAATGAATCTGCCTCCCGATGATGCCAAGAGGTTTGTGACTGGCACATTGCTCTCCTGACCCCTGTGTACAATTGCCTGCTGCCCTCTGTGATGAATACAATTACCATTTTACCTACAGAAAGAATCCCTACTACTATTTGATGGTCAGTGAATTTGCCTGCCCGTGTCTAATCCAGTCCTGGTGTTGAACTCCATCATCTCACACTATGCTTGTGTTAAGATAATCAAGGAATGTGAGGCACTGAGAACCTATTGTTCTCCGTAAAAACATCAAAGTAGTAACCAATAGATTTTTAAACAATCCACCATAGAGAGACCTTTTAATGAGTCTTGCTGATAGAGCAATTGCTTTACACAGAAAAAAAGAAGATATAAATTTGATACTATCCTGGATCTTCACCAACAAGAAAAAATATTCATAATTTTGGGAATTTTCTAGTTCAGCAACTCTATCAACTTTCCATTAACCTCAGAAGTCAGGTCATTACTGCTACCAGATTTGCCTGGGAACTTGCCAGGACCCTTTTTATTCTTTATACTAGACTTTTTCCATTTTTATTTATTTCGTATATTTTCTCTCCCTTCCATATCCTTTTCTCTCCTCTGCTTCCTCCACTTTCTCTTCTTTGGATGTCTTTCCCCATCTACCTCAACTCAGTAGTTAAGATAGGCTGACATCTTTGCCATCACTTGGCATCAGGGCTTAACTGGGAAGTCAAAGGGTTGTGGCCTCCTCTAAATAGGAAAAGGCTTATTCAGTCTCAGCCACCCACACTCCTTCTTTTCCACATCATCTTCACTCTTCTCTTTCATGAGTCTTTGGGACTCACTTTCCACCTGTCTCTGCTGCCTTCCTTCCAAACCTTTGCTCAGACCACTCTCTCTTCAGAGAATGCCTTCCCCAAGTCTCTGGACCCTTCATTTCAAAATACGGCTTAATTTTTTCTCTTTTTCTAAGCATTCTATGATCAAAAGAGTAGGCCATGATCTTTCCTGCCTTGAATTCACGTAGAACTCACTGTCCAGAGGAAGAATTTATTCATGCAACAGAGCTCATTTGAACACTTACTATAACTTTCATATAATGCTAAGCTCTGCCCTGTAGGAAATTTTTTAAATGAATAAAATTTACTCTAGCAAGGAAGAAAAGATGACACATGACACAAATATCTGTATGACAATACAGGATGTGATGAGTGTCATGAAAGATATATAAACTAATTTTATAATCCAAAGGAAGGAGAGAGATGACTTCTCTCCAGGGAAAATGCTTCAAGGATTTGCTTGTTGTGCCAGTCTAGAAGGAATGCCAGTCTATAACCCATTAGTACCTGTGGTCCTGGAATTGCCACCTGGCCTTTTGCCCCTTGCTGGCCTATATTGTTCTTTGCATTTTTAGACGAGTCTGTCTTGCCGCTCTAACCAGCTAATGAACTGGAAATGGGCTGGAATCTCACCTTATAATTTTATGCACTTCTTTCACTGCCTTTCACATAATAGTTATGAAGTAAAGGTTTGGTTTTTACTCAACCAATTCTTATTTAACCCATATCAATTTCCAGTTCTCTAGGCTGCTGCAGAGTGGTTACAAAAAATGAAAAGAATCATAAAATCCAATGCCTAAGTGAAGTGAATGATCTAGCATTTGAGACATTTCCACAGTGTAACGTGAAGCATATCCCGTAGACACTCTGAGAGTCGAAAGAATGCCCATCAACTTCTATAAAGAGGGACCCAGCCAGAAGACTTCCACCATGGAGCGGAAGCATAAACTGAGTTCCATAGGTGAGTGGTGGTTCAATGATGTAAGAAGAAAATGCACAAAGGCCTGAAACCCCAAAGAAATAGGAAGCAGATTTGGGGGTTGAAAAATGTCCTTTTTTACAGCACTAATATCTTACCCTGATGTCTCTCATATGCACCAACAATGCAAAGTTAACCACTATTCTTATTTTTATGCTAAATATTATACTTCTGCTGGGCACAGTAGCGCACGCCTGTAATCCCAGCACTTGGGAGGCTGAGGCAGGAGGATCCCGAGTTCAAAGCCAGCCTCAACAACTTAGCAAGGCCCTAAGCAACTCAGTGAGACCCTGTCTCTAAATCAAATACAAAATAGGGCTGGGGATGTGGCTCAGTGGTCAAGTGCCCCTGGGTTCAATCCCCAGTACCAAATAAATAAACAAACAAATAAATAAATAAATAAATATTATACTTCTAACATAGTATTGTGAATTGTAAGAAGAAACAAAGAATGTTTTCAGGTTTTGGTTTTCTCATACCTTCAGTCTCAGAGGATCTCCTGAATTTATATCGCCTTTAAATAAACAACTTAATTAGTTGCCTATCCTAGGATCGCTACATCTCCAGATTGAAAAGGAGGAATTAATTTTAATGCAGGTAATTTCTCATCAAATACAATAAAGTCCCTTCTTGAAGAACCATTCCAAGCATGAGTCCTTCAAAGTACCTGTGTAAATTAGCATTGGAATTTTAAATTAATGAGTAAGTCAAGGAGCCTTCTTGGTAAGAGTTCTAAGAAATAGCGACTTCTATGGGATTTCTACCAGGATTCCCATCAAGAAGCAAGCCCCAAAGACATTTGGTCTGAGTAGCTCTCTCCACAGTTGGACTTCTTCATCATTGCCTATCCCCTTCCCACTGTTATTCTCCCCTGAAAATCAAAACAACAAAAAAAAAAAATGTCATCCCAAAGCCCTCTGGGGCCTCTTAGCCTATAAATTATAAAAATGTATGTTACTAGACAAAGTAGACATTTCATTGAAATCCCCATCTCTGTCAACTGGACAATTCTGTGGCTATTCTGTGAACATTTCTGTATTCTTATTGAGTACAAAGTGGACATAGGAAAGCATTTAATTGACAAATTAGGGGACTAAATAGAAATGCAGATTTTATGCTCAGCTAATGAGCTTACAAAATTGAGAAGTCCAGTCAAAGAGAAGAATGGAAATTAATTTCAAGGTACTCTCTAAGGGACTAACAGGATACTAGTGATGACACTAGATGAGAAGTAAATGCAAAATGAAATAGGGCAGGGTGGGGGTCAGATGCTCACATCATGAATTTCTATCCATCATTTTCTCACAACCCCACTCTCCAAATTACTATGTAGAAAAGAGATTTATTTGGAGTAATAATGAGCATGTTTTCATAAACTCTAAAATAAACCAACTTGATTCTGCCCTTCCTGCTATTGACTGCCTATTCTCCCATACAGGAGTTCTCTTCTCTTTTCATTTTCCCTTCCTAAATCTTTTGTCAGCCTTGGAGCCACAGGACATCATCAACAGACGTAGTTCACGATATAGTTTCTAGCCAAAACTGATTCCTTTCTATAATCCCAACACTGAAGTTATTGCCCTTTCAAAGTCAGAGAACGGATCAAAATGAGACAATCTTTGCTTATTACATCAACAGAAAGGAGACTGGAACAGATTTGCCAAAGTTCAGTCAATAGAGTGAGTTCTTCATAGCTTTGATCTCAGAGAAACTGTATAGCCTTGGAATTAGCAGCCTGGCCAAACTCAGCTGGAAAATAGTGTCTGGGGCTATCTGCAAGGGAGTGACCTGGGCTACCATACTGTAAATAATAGGATGGCCCATTGGTTGTTTCAGTTGGGGGTTTTGCTGGTTCCTGAATTACTGAATCATAAAGGAAGAAACTTGTTTGTTCCCATGATTCACTATATTAATTGGAAAAGAGGCATCAAGGGCCTCTCTTTAGCATCTTTTGGTCCCACTGCCTCTGAATCTAGGTGAGAAACTCCATTCAAGAGAAGTGTTTAAAGTTTAAGTTGTAACTGACTATATCCCTCAGTGGTCCCTGCTTTGTTCCTTACAACACAATAAATGCCATCCAACATCCTAGTCGCTTAATTCTGCAAACTCAAACCATCCTTGACTCCTTGTCTCCACAAACAGTACCTCCCATTCAATCCATTACAAAATTATATCAAATTTTGCCCCTCCAAACATCACTTCTCTCCTTATCTATGTCTCAGACTTAACCTAGGCCACTGTCATCTCTGGCCCATTCGCCACAAGTTCAGAGAGAGAGAGACTGAAAATTTAGACAGAATCTTGTTACCTGCTCCCTGATTAAAACTCATCATTGCCTTCTCAGTGATTACCATCAGGATCACGTCAAAACTCCAAACTCTGGCCAGCAAGATTCTTCATGGGCCAGATCCTACCAATCTTTCCAAATTTACTTCCTTATATTTTGAATGTCATCCCTCCGCACATCTGCTCACCCCTTCCACATGTACACACACATAGGGATACATGCACACTCTGATTCAGCCATAGTGAAAACTCAATTTTTTGATAAGCCACACTCTCTCCCCTTACCTGACTATTCCCTACCCCTAGAATACTCTTCCTCTTCATTTCTCAGTACTTACCTTACAAATCAGTTCCTCCAGGAAGTTTTGTCTGAGCAACTGAGTTTGGAGATGCCACTAATACCTAAAGATTCTTCCCTTAAGCACAGTTACCCACTGACTTGTGCAAAGACCCACTTCTAACAGATGTGGGTCCAGGACAAGGCTACACACGCAAACACAAGGACTAGGGTTTGTTCTTCCCTCTCTTCCCATTGTAGTTCCATAAGGCAAAGGCATTGAGAGGAGCTGCTCAAGGATGTGGGCACTACAACCCCATGTGCAAGCCCTAACAACACCTTTCCTCCTCCTCCTCCTCCTCCTCCTTCTTCTTTTTCTTTTTTTTTTTTTTTTTTTTTTTGGTGAGGAGGGTACTGGGAATTCAACCCATGGGCACTCTTCTACTGAGCTACACCCCCAAGCCCTTTTTTCTTTCTTTCTTTCTTTCTTTCTTTCTTTCTTTCTTTCTTTCTTTCTTTCTTTCTTTCTTTCTTTCTTTCTTTCATAACAGGGTGCTTAACTACTGAGCCACATCTCCTGCCCTTTTTTATTTTTATTTTGAGATAGGGTCTCTCTCAGTTGCCAAGGTTGGCTTTGAACTTGCAATCTTCCTGCCTCAGCTTCCCAAGTCTCTGGGATTATAGGTGTGCACCACTATGCCCAATCACAACCCCTTTCTTAGCCCCTGTCCCCAGTCAATCCATGGACCTTGCAGAGTTGTCAGGGCACCATTGTCAACTCTAGAAAGCTGTGTCTAGGAAGAACCCAATCGATGCTTGGGAAGCTGCTGTAAGAATGGAGACAGGAATTCCCATCCTCTACACCTGGAGAAGAGGTGGGGGGAGCAGTATGTTTTAGATGGGAATTGTCCCACTACCCTCAGGGCTTCTTGATCAGGGATAGAGTGTGGTCTCCCATGGCACAATACCTCCAGCTGGGGATATAGTATTCCTGAACCCAGGGAAGATGCTGCCTGCCTACCTCTCTCTGCATGAAGTTTAGCTCCAAAAAACATGCCATATCTAGTCCAATCATCACGTTACACAGTCCTTGACACAGCACATAGTCACTGTTCAATAAATATTGGCTAAAAAATTAAATGCATTACAGAATTTTGGGGAGGCAAAGCAGGGATTCTATGAGGATTAGTAAAAATGTGTTCAATTCTGCAAATATTTATTGATCCCTTATGGGTGAGGCACTGTGGGGGATTCAAAGATGAACGAGTTATGGATCCATAATTTTAGTATCAGACAATGGGCTATGTAAGCTCATGGTGAAGAACGATTACAGCTTTTTCCTTCTTTTTCTTTCTCTGTCTCTCTCTCTCTCTCTCTCTCTCTCTCTTTGTTTCTTTCTCACTTTTTTTCAGTACCAGAGATAGAACCTAGGGCCTAGCACATGCTAGACAAATACTTTACCACTGCCTACACCCACAACCTGATATTCATTCCTTAAAGGAAAATATTTACAGAAAGATGCTGATCAATAGAAATTTAATATATCTTCATGGTTGTTAGAGAAGTTTAGTGTAAAATTTAATTGTGATGGCTGATGGAAAGTAAGACTTTCTATTCTTTTAGACACTTTTCATTTGAGTGGTACCACCTATCTCTTTGAATGTTTATTGGTAACCATGAAATGCAAAAACTTGTTTCCTGTCTTTTTTGTGATTGGGCAGAAACCTCCTTAAATACCTCAGCCTTCCAGGGCAATGCAGTATCCCATAAACCATTACTGTGCAAACTGGGGCACTTTGTAGGCACAGGGTGGCGTCTGATTGTGCATTGTGTTCTGACACAATGCTTATTACTATTCTTTGTACAAAACATTTAATTGACTCAAATTGTAGCACAGAAAAGATGTGCATTTGCTGGCAACTGTTTACAAAAGGAGCAATGCATTTACTGCTAGATGATCATAATTGCACTTCTCAAAACTAGATTTCACCACCACATATTTTTGTTATTTTTAAGAGCCTCTGGTAAACATAGCCCCTGGCCTTGAGGTCCGCCCTGGCTATCTCCATTTGATTACAATTGTTCATCTTCATTAGGAACTTCACCTATAATTGAGTACATTCAAGAGAAAGCTTGGTGGGTATTTTAACACAACATATAGTTGCTTTAATGCTTCAAATCAGAGATTCTATCCTGTTGATTTTGCTCATTTCTAAGTTGTTTCTTTGATTTGGCTACTTGAATAAATTGTTAGATTTGGATCTCTCCTGAATGAAAACCCAGTATCCAAGGTATTATTTGATTAATGTCTTAAGGTTTTAATGGCCTCTATTTATCTACCTCCAATTCAGTTTTATGGGTTATATCTTAACAGACTTCAAAGGACTTCCAAGGAACTTAGATGTACTATGACTTATCATATTACCCAAAATAGATGGCCTGCTCACTGAGGCCTGGAAATGTTTTGCTCTGTAGAGACTCAAAGAATGCATGCTGGACTCTTTCAGGATGCACCAAAGAGACATGCTCAGGCTCCTTCCAAATGGACTAGAGATTTGTTGTCCATGTTTATTAACCAGAATTCCTTTTATCCTTTCTTCATTATAATGTAGGCTCCCCTTCCACTCACTCCCCTGTCTCTCCCCTCATTCAAATACTTAGGCTCATGGTGTTCACTGCCTCAAGGGAGGGTTGTTGCATCAAAATGCCAAAAAACATTTTTTTTAAAAAAGGAGTCTGACTTGATAGAATGTCAGCATTTTATTACCCTGAGAGTAAGAGGCCAGATTCAGAATATATTAAAAAGGATGATGAATAAGAATTACCACCGCTTCTTCATATGTACACCAAGGTGACCTTAGACTTTTCAAAGCTAGGAGATGAGAAGGGTTGAGAGAAGGAAATGAAGGAAGGGGACATGTGGAAACATGCAATGAGGACAACTTAGAGCAACCTTGAGGCTGTGGCGACATCAAGGTCCCTGGACTGCCTGACCTCTCTCTCCTCCTTCAACATCCTCTGTATCAGTCACTTTTTCTTTACTGTATGAAAACACATGGCACAGATGATGTATGCATTAAAGAGAGGATTATTTTAGTTCACAGTTTCGGAGGTTCAAATCCCAGATCTAGTGACCTCTTTAGTTTGGGCCTCTGATGAAGGTAGCTCATCACTACTCTAGTAGTGAGAGTCAGAGCAAGCACATCTTGAACCAAGAATAGAGAGAGAAGATTGGCTGAGATCCCACAGTTCTCTTCAAGGGCACATCCCAAGACCTTCTACTAGGCTCTACCACTTAAAGGCCCACAGCACCTCTCATTACCACTACCTTGGGAACCAAATCTTTACATACAAACCTTTTGGGGGATATTTATCAGAATCATAGCATCTTCTATCACTAGCACCCTGCAGCCCCTGGAAACTGATCAGCTTCTGAAGTCTGTCCAGTCCTCACCTCTGACCCTACTCCAAATAGCTGTGTCACCTTTCCATCCCACCACTCCCCAAGAAGGCAGCACGTCCTTGAGAGGGATCTGGGGAAGCATGTCTCTGGGAGAGAAAAAAAAATGCCAATATGTTACCAGATATTGTCAGTTCCAATAATCTAACCCCTATTTCAATAACCTTGAACACCCATGAACTTTTGAAGAAGGACAGGAACTTGGTTATCAAATAGAAAGCAAGCAATTTGAAAAGAGAAGTCATGGCAGGTGTATCTGGATGCAATGGGGCTCAAGTTTCCCAAGCTCTACTCCCTCCTAAGACCCTGAACCAGACAATAATAAACCATCTTTTTAGATAAGAATTCATAGGAAAGCTAGTAATATAAGAAACCAACCCAATTCAAGCCAGCCAAGTCGCATAGAAAACAAAATATCATTCAAGATATAACACCATCAAAAGTACCTATCAAGCCATCTTGTCCCCTTGACAGTTAACTTCTGTAACTCCCCACTCCGGTGCTCTCCAGGAGTGGGCCACTCTCCCTATAGCCGAGTCTTTGGTTCATCTCTGCCTGCTGCTATTAACACTGGCGTTCAAAGTCTGAGCCACTCACAAGATAGTGGCTTGGCTGAGTATTCAATCCACACTTCCTTTAGGTCCTAGGTCAGCCTATGAGGTGGCTTCCATTGTAGAGTCCACCAATTACTGGCATGTCCAGTGATGCCACAGAAGAAGAACTGTGGGTATTTTGAACTTCACAATAAGGGGCAGGGAACTGACAGATGCCTCACAGAAAGGGGAAGGGCAAATTCCAGAATAGGCTGGTAGGAAAGAATGTTGAGGTTGAAAAGCTGCCTCATTTTCAGTTTCTGGGAACCTAAACCCAGAGATGGAAGAGATCTAGCTAAGGTCATGCAACTCTTTATGCAAGCTAATTAGAACATTTTTCTCTTCACATTATTATGGAATTTAAAATATACAAAATAAAAATGTTTAGAGGCACACATACCACTCTCCACCTTTGCCACAATTCTAATATCAGCTCTTCCAATGTGCCCAACCACAGAGGTGGCAGCATTGGCCACACAGTACCCACAACACCTGAAAGAGAGATGACTTGGATTTCAAATGCAGCAGAGAACAAAAATGAGAAACAAGGCTAACTCTTCTAACTGGAAGGCTATAAGTCACCTTCAGCTCAGCCAATCCTGTTCCACAGGATAGGGAGGATAATACAGAGGCCATTGCTGGTCAATGAGCAAAAACACCATTAGCTTATAAACCAATGTGCGTTTATAGAATATGCAGAATGCTAGAGGTCCTTGCATGTTACAAAGCTCCTCTTTTGCCTTCTATGCAGTGCTCTTTTTTAAAAAATTTGTTCTTTTTAGATATTCATGACAGTAGAGTGTATTTTCATATATTATAAAAACATGAAGTATAACTTATTCTGATTAGGATCCCATTCTTTGTACATGATGAGAAGTTTCACTGGTGGAGGATTCATTTATGAACATAAGAAAGTTATGTCCAAATCAGTCTACTGTCTTTCCTATTCCCATCACCTCTCCCTTCCCTTTATTCCCCTTTGTCTAATACATTGAACTTCCATTCTTTCCTCCCCCACATTGTTGTGTATTAGTATGCATATCAAAGAGAACATTTGGCCTTTGGTTTTTTAGGATAGGCTTATTGCATTAGCATGACAGTCTCCAGATCCATCCATTTATCAGCAAACGTCATAAAATCATTCTTTTTTGTGGTTAATATTCCGTGTGTGTGTGTGTGTGTGTGTGTGTGTGTGTGTGTATCACATTTTCTTCATCCATTCATCTGCTGAATGGCACCTGTTGGATCCATAGTTTAGCTATTGTAAATTGAGGTACTGTAAACATTGATGTGGCTGTGTCACTGTAATATATTCATTTTAATTCCTTTGGGCATATGCTGAGAATTGGGATAACTGGATCAAATGGTGGCTCCATTCCAAGTTTTCTGAGGAATCTCCATACTTATGCAATCCTATCTTGAGTTGCCTTTTCTGTGCTGGTGAAAGACTGACAATATCTATAACCAAGGATATGAACCTGAATTATTCAAGACGTTATACAGGCAATTCTTCCCTAAGTCCATGTACACATACCCAAAAACCTTGCATACTGTAAAGCTATATATTAAAAATAATAGGACTTTGGGGGAAAATAGTGTTGGGGAAAAGAGAAAAAAAAAACTATGTAACTTTGTCACTAAAGTCCTAGCAAAAACAACTCTCACAAATACATGAGCACAGTAGACTTTCCATGGGCATTAGCTTGCAGAGCCACAGTCTTTTACAGTCTTAAACCTGAAGCCCTACTTCCTCTTTAATGATGTAAGTCCTTGAAAGCATGTACTTCCAACAGAGACCACTTTCATCAAAACTGAGAACCAGATCTTTTGTTTGAATACAGGAGGAAATGTTTTTTTTAGCATCTTTATCTGCAGTCTCAGCTTCCCCAAATAGTTTAACACACTGAAAACTCTAGTGGTTTGTAAAGTCA
Organism: Glaucomys volans; assembly: GCA_020662805.1. Classification (NCBI taxonomy): domain Eukaryota; kingdom Metazoa; phylum Chordata; class Mammalia; order Rodentia; family Sciuridae; genus Glaucomys; species Glaucomys volans. The sequence continues at coordinate 51,513 of JAJEJO010000234.1, forward strand.
CAGAACCAGCCATTACTAGCTCTAAAGGAGGACACTTCTGCAGGATTTCCAGCTTTTCTCATGAGGTCTTTATATATGACCAAAGGTTTCTCTTTAAGTATGAGGAAACTTGTTTCTAATTACTTCAGAATATTAATGTGCCAGGGAAAATTCCATACAAATCAATCTAACTTCTGCATCATATTGATATTATTTCCTATTTATGAATTGTGTTTCAGTTAATTCGCATTAAATAAACCTGCATTTTAACAGAAGAAGCTGTTAGACTTTTATTGCACAACATTCTTATTGCTTCTAGGACAGAGAATGCTATGAGTACAGCATCATTTTCACTGATGTGCTGAATTTCTGTTATCAGTTAAAAATAGGATCATACATTTTAGGTACAATAAACAATAGCTAAAAGTTCATTAAGAAAATCAAAGTGAACCCAAACTTTCTGTGAGCTGAGTTTGGTATTACTGAGCTGACTGATTTAACTGAAGCAAACACCAATAGAGCAAGACAGTAGGATGGATTCAGCCTTCTGTGTTTTCTATCAGGATATACATTAAGTCTCTCAAATGAAAACTAGAGCTGAAATTCTCCAAAGCTAGCAATTAGACACGCAGTTAAAATCCAGATTTAAAAAATAAACACATTTAGATCTTTTATCTCATTAAAATGATTAAAGAAAGAAAACAAGGAGAAGGGAAGCAGGGGAGATGGGACCATATGGGTTCTAAAAGTCACATGTTGGTGAAATAAGGACTGCAGTTAAGGAATGATATTCTCACCATAAATTCAAACTTGTTTAGTGCTGCTGCTTGTCCTTGTAAAATCCTCTTCTACGCCTCTATGGTACCAACCCATGGTGGGAATTACTCTTCTAGGGCAATCCAGGAGGCACATTTAGGTCAGCCCCATGTGAGGAACATGCTTGTGGTGCTCCCTCAGCACCAAGGAGAGCTCCAAGCCAATTCAGTACTTTTCCTTTTGGGCCACTGAGGCAAATCTGGTCCCTCTGACTCCAGTCAGTTTTTGGTGTGTGTATACTCCAGGTGGGTTTCAATTCCACACTTCAGTAGGTTATGTTTCTCCTTTTACAGGTTAGACAGGCCCTTCCTCATTTCATCAGAATCCTGCTCCAAAATTTGTCCTGGAAAGGAACTAGGGTGCAAAGGTGTAAGTAATACACTTAGAGGAATGATAGTAATGTGATTGTCTAACAGGAATGGGAACAATGGGGATGCCCTGTGTGTGACTCAGTGTGTGTGCATGTGTTTTTGTGTGATTGATGTCAATCTTCCACTCACAAAAGCCATTCTATGGGAATAAAACTATTCCTCCTTTGTGCAACAATTTTTAAATTGAGATATTAGATATATACCAGGTGGGTTTTTTCCTCAGTTGAAAACACTAGAATTTGACATCATAACACAGACACACCCACCTTACCCTCTCATCTTACTTGTATTGGTTCCTGTCTCTTTCTCCATGAGACTTGGTTTTTCCCCTCTCTCACCCCAGCCCCAAGAAAAGAGAACTTGAAATAACAAGAGCATAAGAGAAAATGATCTATGATTTAGGTTGCCTGATACCCCTCCCGCTCTTTTTTTTTTTTTCTTCTTTTATTTCAAAAGAATAATCTGGAAAAAGGAATGCGTTTGTGAGGTAAAACAGATGATCCTGTAAGAGGACTGCACAATGTGTGAGTGTTATTGATTTTTCTTCCTAAGTCATTTCAGCGATACAATCTTGAGCTGAGTGACCATCGATAGTAAATGATTTCCAGCCAGACTCTCCATCGTCAGACCTGCTTCTCTCAAAGGCTTAGCACTTCTGGTAAAAATACATACAGGGATTTCGAAGCAGTAGCGGTGCGTGATAGAAGATGTAAACGGCAGAGGATTCTTACTTCTTATAATAAGCCCTAAAACTGGAATTACAAAGGAGAGTGTGAAAAGGGAGACACAGTTCCTGCTACTTTTCTATGTATTTATTTGAGGCTTGAGAAATTACATTATGTAACTGGATCTATTGCTTCCTAAGCCTTAAAGACTACAGCGGCAACATTAAATCACCTAGGATTCAGATTTCTCATATCAAAGAACACAGAATGAGACAAATGTCAATGGCTTGAGTAGCAGCGTTGCCACCCTGGAAAGTCAGTGATATGATTTTGCTTGGATAGTGGAGTCAGGGGAACATTTTCTCCAATTCCTGATGACCCTCTCCCTAGAGGTCCAGCCTAAACCATATTCAAGGCAAAGTCCCTGAAGAATTCAATGGGTCTCTTGACTTCTACAAAATGCCAAGGGTTTTTAACCACAAAATTCAAGCTCTCATTCAAGCTCTTAGAACAGCCCAAATTTTCATTCATATTGAATTCATAATTTCCCAATGATTCTAGTCAGGCTTATATAATTTGTTGGAAAATCAGAGTTCCTGTGAGCTATAACCAGACCTATCAAATGAAAGGGAACACTCAGCTGAGATAAAAAGGGGGACCCTGTAAGAATGCAATTGGAGGTTCTAGTGGGCTCTCCCAAGATATTCCATGAAAAGAATAGCATTTAAATGCTTTTCCAATGCAGCAGAAATTTTCTAGGGGGTTGGGAGAAAAACTCAACAGGATATTCTTCTCCCTGAAAAACCCACAATGCTAAGCTTTGTCTCCTAATAAATAGCATTTTCACAGGTTCATGGGCTTATACATTTGGGTTTATTTTTGTTTACTGAAAGGCTAGTCTGTCCACCAAGTAATATGTTTTTAGATTTGCCAGTTCCAAACAACTCATCAACTGATATCCAACTGATCAATTTAAATTACCACTAACTTCATTAAAATTGTGTCTCCAATTATAATGATGCTGACAGACTGAAAATTGTCTTGAGTTCTTCAGTATCTACTATGACTTTAACCTTCCCAGTCCCAAGTAGGGAAATCTATCCCCCATCCCCAAAAATGGCCTATGGAAAAAAAGGGGGGAAGATGCAGAAACAATAAAATGAGATTAACATTTTAAATCCAAGTGTTGGTTTTGTTTGGAAAATCTGTTTCTTTCTTATCCGAAATATGGAAAAACCAAAACCAGGCTAGCCAATTCCTCATCATCCAGAGGTAGTTCCAGAATTGATGGAAGTACTTGCTGGTCATGATGGACAACATGGAGGGGTGCTCAGGAATTCAACCAATAGATCACCTTCTGTTCCAAGATGTGATAATTGTCAAGTAATAGCTTAAGTCTTTTGTCAGCCTTAATTGCAAACTGGCTTCTCACCTTTGAACTGTAATCCCCTAGTTTTAATTGTAAACAACAAATTGCCTTTCAAATACTTTCACTTTTCTTTGCTTCCAACCTCTCAAAATTGAATCTGTCTCAGCTTGACATCCAGCAGAAAATGTAGTAGTGAGAGGGAGAAAAGCTGGTGCAAGACATGGGAATCACCTCCAAGCTGAACTTCAGAGAATGGGATACATGAGGCAGGAGGATCTAGAAAAGGCTTCACCAGACACAGTTAGTTCACCCACCCCTCATGGCCAGTTTCACCCTCTCTGCCCCCTCCATAAGGCCTCTGGGGGAAGGCAGGATTAGCCATTTAAACAGCAAGTTTCCCAGAGTTTGTGCCAAACAATTCTTCTTAATTGCCTAAGGGGCCTCAAGAAATAAATGTTATACCACCAAGGTCCTTCAACTGGTTCTAATATGAATCAAGAGTGGATCTCTCAATCTGCTGGGTAACATTCCTATTTATTCCTTTGTATATCATTTGGAGTCATTAATCACCCTAGCAGCCGCTCCTTCTCATAGGAGATGTGGGGAAATGATAATGTTTTATGTGACTAATTAATCCTGTGGCAGATGTGGAGTTTCCAAAACTACTACCATTAGCACATTGACAGGCTTCTGAACACACACCCCAGCACTGGTTTGTAATGATTTTAATATGCTAATACTATGTTACTCATCAACAAGAAACATTCAGGCCTTAAGTTTTATATAAGTGCTATTATTTGCAAGGGCTTTTCAGAGAAGACTAGTGATGAGGTTTTTATATTCTTAATGTTGCTGTTGAATAAACAGTGTCCGATTAACATACCAGCTGGAAATACACCACCCCTTAGTTCTGTTTCTTCCTGTAATATTCAGCATTTGTAAAGTGAATAAAACAACTCAGAGTGAAACTAATGGCCATTTAGAGAGAGAAAACCAGAACTCTGTGATGGATTATTTTTCTAGCAACATGGTTTTGTCCTTCAAAATCACAAAAATGACAAATAGGGCTACAGAAGAAGATGCAGGAAAAAGTACTGACTGTATTTAATAATTTAAACATTTCCCCAAAATGCAAAATTGACAAAACCAGCAAACTGGCCTTGCTGGCAGCCACTATGTCGCTTTGTCAGAGGGCAGACTCATGTGCTTTGATGTGCTGTTTATCCAGAACTGACCCAGTGTACAGTCTGAAACTTGCTTTTTTTATTTCCCTCTAGTTTCAGTAAGGCAATAATCCCCAGCTAGTCACGGGACCTTCTGTCTAGCTTTCTTCCCGCCACATTTTCTCCTTAAACACGTTTTAGAATAATAATAAATGGCTGTCCACGGTAAACGTGCTCCATCATAATTTTGCTCCATGCTGAATTTGTAAAATGGCCACAGTCATTGACAGGCAGTCTGTAAAACCAACAGCAGCAGCAGTGTTGCCACAGGAACTAACTCAAGGTCAAACCCTTAGCTTTAGAAAGCATAAAACACTGCCTCTTGGAAAATATTGTTTCTTATTACTTAGTGTTTAGCTTAATAACAGAAAAAGACTTCAGCTACAAGAGTCATCATAAGAGTTATTTTTAAAAAATACAAATATTGTCGTAAAATAAATTGGGCAACCATTTGCCTGTAAGTGGAGACAATACCAAAAATAGAAGCATATATTGGGGCAGTGGGAGGAGTGCATCAAGTAGCTAAATGGATGGATTTTAGCAAAGGCAGCAGTCTTCTCACAGTGCCAGCACCTGGAGTTTTTTAGAAACCTCTCTGCTGGCCACCATAGCCCACCAATAAGAGGGTTTTGTTTGTTTTGTTCAGGTAGCATGTTATATTCCATAACATTTCTTCCGGAAATATCAGGCAGGCCCTTCATTCAGACCGATAGCACAACAATGCCTCAGCACTGTACAAATAATACAGTCCTAATACCTCTCAGGGAAACAGGAGTTAGTGTCACTCAGAGGAAGGTATTCCTCTCTGCAGCTCCCCAGAAGGTCTCCTTCCCCTTTCCCTTGATTCCTCTGTCTTTTGATCCAAGGTAAGGGCCCTAATGGTTGAAGAGTGTCTGAGTATATATACCACATTCCAAGAATGCTCTATCCTGATTTAATCCTGAGATCAAACTTATGAGGCCAGAGTAATTTTCTGCAATACACATGAGCCACAGTACAGATAATTAACTTGTTCCAGGCCCAGAGATTCAAATCCAGTTTCGTCTGGCTCCAAACTCTTCTTTTATTATTTCCTTTTCTCATCTTCCCAATACCAACCATATTCCCTGGAAATTACTACTGAGACTCTAGTATGATAAGATTATCCCTACTTGGACAAAGCTAAAAGTGAGCTAATGGTTTAGAAGTTTATTTTTCATGTTATCAGGAAACATTTTCATCTTGCAGAATATATGCTAAAGAACCCATTATCATTGAAACTTTCACTGGCATCATCATAAAAATTTTAAAACTATAGCTGACTTATATATTTTCCCTTTTTTTAGTAATTCTCTTGAAAAAAGTCAGATGTCAGTTCAATGAGACAATTGTAAACCTTCCCCATAAATAAGTACAAATCTCCTGATCAAATTCATCAGTTTTAGTGACTTAACTTTCCTCAAAGGCTGACCAATCGCTACATGTTATATACCTAGAAGGAAATAAGGCACACAACTAAAGGTGAATCACAATTACATCTGACTCTATACACAGGAGTGCATGCCTATATAAACTTCCTTCATTTTATTGATCTCATATGAATTCTAAGGAATTATGTGAGATCTCCAGTCCTCCACTTTTATCAGTCTATAAAAACAAGCTTCTTCAGGTTGTAGTGCCATGGACTTTGGAAAATGTATAATTAATACCCCAAGATGATGTCTATAAATTTTTTCAATCATTCTCTTCATAGCAAACTCACATTTCCTTAATGTGTTGCTTCACTAATTCAGAAAATCATTATTTCACACCCACAATATGCTAGGCAATGTGCCAAGAAATAGTGATAAACAAGGGACTTATCCTTGCAGAGCTCACGTTTTATATCAGCAAGTTTGTTTTCTATTAAGGTCAAGATAATGAAGATTTTAGGCTTTGTCAGTCATATAGTCTCCAATGCAACTATAGACTCAATTTTGACATTGTAAACCAAAAATACCATAGAAAATAGATAAATTAAAGAGTACAGTTGTATTACAATAGGAGGTTATTTACAAACATAGATAGTGGGCCAGACTTGGTCTGTGGGCTGTAGTTTACTAACCCTTATTCTATTAAATGAACAAAGTTTAATAAACTATTAGATTCTGTTCTATTGCTACCATTTTTGCTTTTTATTGTATATATTTTTCAAATGAACCTATTATATTTAATTAAACCATTTATACTGATACAAGTAGTCATTCACATGAAGTTTTAAGAAATAATGGGTCTGTGTCTCAGTGACAGAGTGCTTGCCTAGCTCTTGTGAGGCACTGGGTTTGATCCTTAGCACCACATAAAAATAAATAAATAGAATAAAAGCATTCTCTTCATCTACAACTGCAAAAAAAAAATTTTAAAGAAGAAATTCTATGTACCTCATCCATGACAGTATCTGCAAAATTTATAGTATGATGTCACAAGCAAAATATTGACATCAATACAGTGAAGTTATTTCTATCACCACAAGAATCCTTCATTTGTATTACATTACCACATCCACTTTCTTCCTCTTCCCACCACCTCCTTAGTCCCTGGAAACCACTAATTTGTTCTTCATTTCTATAATTTCCTCCTTACCTCCATAACTTTAAAAGGTAAGAACAAAATTTTCTTGCATTAACATAGCTACAGTTAGTCACATCTTACTCCACAGTTAAACTCTAAAGCTAGCAAATATGGTAAAAATTAATAGTCCCTAATCAACTTCATTCTTAACACTTCTTAGAAAGTCACCACTTTGTATACACATCAAGTCACTATAAATAAAATAGAGCAACACTTCCTTTGGTGGTAGACCTGAGAAGTCATTTGTTCATATCCAGTTTATGTATCTTTAACCACTAGAATTATGTTAAGCTCTTCAAGAGAAGGATCAAATAAGAACTGAGGCTACCAAGAAAAGGAGAGTTATAGCTTCCTATTCCAAGTGCTTTATGGGATATGTGATTATCCATTGAATGAAATATCCTTTTCTGTGTCCCTCAGGGTCTCCTTTTTGTTCCTTATTTGTAAGGCATTTGTTGTTTTAGGATTTCTGTTATTCCATTTTCCATCACTGCCACAAAATATCTAAGGTAAACAACTTAAAGAAGGAAAGATTTATTTTGCCTTATGGTTTCGGAGGTTTCAGTTCATGATCACTTGGTTCCACTGTTTTTGGGGAGGCAGGAACCACATGCGAAAAGAGGCTTCCTACCTCATGGCAGCCAGGAAGCAAGAGTGAGAAAGGCACTGATGTCCCAGTGAACCCTCCAAGGACATGCCCCAATAAACTAGCTTCCTTCCACCCGGCCCAACCTCCCAAAAGTTCCACTACCTCCCAGCAGCACCACAGGCTGGAGACCAAAACTCATGCACATGGCCTTGGGGAACATTTAGGATCTAAACTATAACATTACTGCACATATTGATTCCTCTGATTATCACTGGAGTTTTGACAATACAATTCAGTATTTCAGTGAATCTCATCTAACCCAGTAGAAAGAACAAACTGCTTTCTGTTTCTGTGCTAGCTGCATCTATTGGGTTATAGTTTGGCCAGCTGGCTTCTTACAACTGCATCTGTTATTCAAAAAATAAAAGCACTCTCTCCTTTAGCAGACATTATATAGCTTTGGTATTGTAATTCTTTGGCATATTTCATGAAGACTCTTATCTAAAATGAGATTTTTTTTATGTTAAGTAGACAAATAAGTTTGTTTGTTTCTCTCTTAATCCTTAGTACAGAATACAAACATCTATAGAAAGAATCAATTTTCTCCAATTCTAAGAGCTTTGTTGTCTTCTGACTTTCAAATACCTCAGTTGACATAAAACAAATCTGTATTTTTTGGTTTGGGGTTCTTTTGTTGTTGTTTTTGTTTTTTTAAAGCATTATTCAAAGGGAGTGCTCTGGTATGCCAAGTTTTCACCTAAAGGGATTTTTACAGTCTAGTTACAGCTCTCTTAAAATAAAGGTATAATAGAAAACACCAGCAGACAAGCAGTGGTGATTTTAGAAGTTCCTTTTAATATCAGGAACAGCATTAGCTATTTCTTCCTGGGAAATATTTGAAATACCTCAATGTGTTCCACCTTTTCTCTGCCGTGCACCTTCTAAATAATTTCCAAGTACAAGTAGAGGTTTGTGATAGAAGAGCAGCCTGGGCTGTCTGGAATGTTCCCTCAGATTTCTGCAGTAAGCTGTGCCCTTCACATCAGTCACTCTTAACATGAAAGAGACTTGATTTAACTCCTGCCCAGCTGTACACCCTTGGACTGTTATGAAATGGAAGCTTATATTCAATGCATGAGCTTGATCCTCGGTGTCTCAGCTTTACCCAGGAGGAGGGAAGCCCTCCCTCTTTTCCCCCCATTGCCTTCACCATGCATCATGGTTTGGCTCCATCGTAGCAGACATCTCAGGCTGCCTTCTAGGAGAATTCCTGGTGAAGGTGTCCTTTTTACCCACCAGATTCCAAGTTTTCGTGAACAAGACCATTTCCCTTCAGCATCTGGTACAGTCTTGGCACCTGGTAAGGGCTCGAAAAGTACGTGTGAGAATAAAGACCTAGAGAGATGTGTTTATGGCTGTAATTAAAAGAGGTCTGAGATATCAGCATTTGGCAATACATGGGACTAGAGTATCACCAGCACTGATCCTGTGTAAACCACCATGACAGCTTTTAAATACAATATGAGAAACATGAGAAAGTAAGAGAAATCTTAAAAGGGAGACTAAAAGTAGTAGAAAAGGAATAGCAAGCTGAAATCAAAGCCAGAGGAGTGATCCATAAGAACATAACATCTGGAGTTCAGCTGGGATGGGATAAGAGATGGTGTAGCCAAGTGGCACAGTATCTGCATAGCATGTGCAAGGCCCAACACTCCCCAAAACACCCTGGAGGAAAATTCTAATACCAGTACAGGGCTTGGATGGCTAGATCTTATGACTTTTGTAAGTTGAGACAGAATCTGGGAAATGTGTATGACCATGGACCCTTCCAAAGAAACTGAAGAGATCTCAGACCAGTAGCACTTCACTCCCAGTTCCATCAAGAAGCAAATCCACATTCTCTCTAAAAGAGAAGAGTGCCAATTAAGAATTGCATCTGTTAATGGGATAACATGATGTCTCAATAGGTGTATACAATGTATAAAGTTTAAATTAGGTTAAACATATCTATCTTCTCATTTATCATTTTTATGGTAAAAACAATCTTCAAAATTCTTTCTTCTAGATTTTTGATATTCACAGTGTGTAATTGTTATCTATTTTCTCCCTACTGTGCAATAGCCCACCTGAACTTCTTGGTCCTAACTGCAACTTAGCACACATTAACCCTTCCCACCCAAACCTCCCCTCAAAATATGCAATTTTTAAATAACAATCAAGCCACAGAATATTTTCAAAGTTATCAGGTCCATTGTCTCTAGAATCTTTTACTTACTTCTGAGAATGGGTCTTATTACTCCTTTTTACCCTCAAATGCCTCCAGAAACCCACTTTTCTAGTTGCCAACTTGCCCTCTGGGAAGTGCTTTGCCTGCAGTGTGCACACCTAAAACATGGTCTTCATCTCTGTAAATTTCTGCAGTGTACACATTTATTTGACTACCAGAATGTGGGGGCAGAAGATTTTGCCCAACAGTGATTAATTCCGTCAATGTCAGAATTTGACCTTAATATCTGGAAATAAAAATCGACTTTATAAAATATGGCCTTGTGAAAACTTGACTATGATATTCCCTTCAAGCCCACATATTTTAAGCACCAAGCCAAATATTCTCAAATTGATTCATATGACTCAATTGTACAGTAATCATTTGAGCAGTCATAAGCACCAAACCTTTTACCTCTTTCACCTGTCAAGGCATTTTAAATTCCACCTGAAGAGATCCAGTCTTTCTTGAAGGCAGTTCTGTTTTCCAGAGTTCCCAGATGCAGTGCAAATGCCCCTCGCAAAGCTATCATTTAGCAGGATGAACTCTCAACCCGGCTCAGGTTCACGGTCTGTAGGAGTTTCATTCCATGTTGGGGTTTTTAGCCCCGTCACCCCTCTCGACCCACAAAAAGGGGAAAGAAGCATGCCCCGACAAGCTGGGACTGGGAAAGGCAAAGGCCAACTGACCACCCGCACCCAGCCCTCCAGCGGAGGACTATCAGACGCGTCAGGGAGACCAGTCACAGCGGGAACTCATTTATTGAGGAAGTCACACATCTCTTATGCAGGGTGAGGGCCAGGAGGGGACCAATCAGCTTAAAAGTTAGCAGGCCATAAACGGTTCACGAAAGTTAGCTCCCATATGAAGGTGCGATGGTCATGAACTGATCACATTCACAGAACTATTGTGGGCCAATCCCCAGTGGTGGTCCGATTCGCCATCATTACCTTTGGTAACGCCCCAAGGCCTCGGGTTGTGTCTGCACTCCAGGAAGTGAGGAGCGGCGTAAGAGTTAGGTGTCCCTTTTCCCATGCTAAGCCTGTGCGTTAAGCTTTGTTTCTCTCTTAGCTGACATGTCCTTCATGGCTCCCAACAATTCGACGTAGGCCACCAGTGGGGGGAAGGAAGGAGAGGGCAACATAGGTGCAGGATGGCCCTGAATGCAGAAGTGAGGCATACCCTCACCTAGGGGAGAGAAGCAAGAAGGACATTGTGGAAGAGGAAGACTACACTTCTGTGCATTTCACGGTATTTTGGAAGCACAAATAATTCCCTTATTTACTTCTAGTGGCAGCAGAACAGGAGTTTTGCAGCAGGACACACAGAAACCAGGTCATGGGTCACCAATTTGGCTAGCTTCTGCACCGTGGTTTTGGAGCTCTCATAAAAGTGTGTTAAAGCAAAACAAAAGGCTTATTGTCCTGTGTTATTGTACATAGTGTTTCCAGCATAATAGATGAGATTCTTCTGTGAGCTTGGAGAGGGAGCCATATGGAGGACAAAGCTTCCCCACTGATCCTTGAGACATGTCTAGACTCCCTGAAGCAATTTAATGTACATCCTGAGATTCAAGCTGGGAGATGTTTTAATATTTATCTTTCCTAATTATAAAGGTAATACATTTTCATTGTGAAAAATGGAAAAATTGAAAACAGCAATAAAATACCATTCTTATTCATCGGATAGGCAATAATTGAAAAGCCGAACAATATGAAGTGTTGTTCAAGATGCAGAAAAATATAAACTCTTATATCCTTATCACAAAGATTTTATTTTGAACCAATCTCTTTGGCAAGACCTAGCAAAATCAAAGATGTATATACCATGTAACAGCAAATTCACCACAAGCTATTTATGCTAGAAAAATTAACACCCTTTGACACCGCAAAACCTGTACAAAGATGTTTGTGTAGTACTTTTTGTAATAATGTAAGAGTGAAACCAATCCAATCCTCAGCAGGAATAGATGTAAGTTGTGTAATAGTACATAGTGATCAACATGAGTGAACTATATCTACAGATATCTACATGGATATACATCAAAAACATCCTGTGGAACTAGAGGCCATCATGTTAAGTGAAATAAGTCAAACTCAGAAGGCCAAAGGTGGTATGTTTTCTCTCATATGCTGAAATGAAAGAGAAGAAAGAAAAGAAAGGTGGGGGTAAATCTCAGGAAAATCAAAGGAAGATCAATAGAGTAGAGTAAATAGACCCAGGGTTGAAAGGTAAGAAGGGAGAGGTAGGGAATGACATTGACCAAATTATATTGTTATAGTGTGTGCATATACAAACATATAACATCAAATCCCTTCATTATGTACAACTATAATGCACCAATAAAAAAAGTGAAAAAAAATCATGTATCTTTTTTAAAAGCAAGTTGATAGCACTTAGTTAGAACATTAACATACAATAGACATTTTGTTTAGGATGCATACATACATGGTAAAAATACAAGATACACAAAATGATACTTGGTATATTAAATGAATTAACTTAAGCTTCCATTGACAAAAAAATCTAAAATGATAGTGGCATAAATACATTTTACATGTTTATTTGCTTGTCAAAAGAAGTTACACAGTTGCATAGGTTTGGTATAGTAACTCTAAAGACATTTTTAAAAATCAGGGTTCTTCTATGTATTTTTCTGCATGATTGTCACCACCACATAATTGTTACACCCTGGGTGGTTTGTTGTTTTTTTTCATCCAAAAATTGGTTTATAACCTTTCATTGCATAAACAACACATGGTAAGCTGGACACAGCAGCACACGTCTATAATCCCAGTGACTCAGGATCCTAAGTTCAAAGCCATCCTCAGCAACTTAGCAAGGCTCTAAGCAACTCAATGAGAACCTGTCTCAAAATAAAAACATAAAAAGAACTGGGGCCGGGGCTCAGTGGTTAAGTTTCCGTGGGTTCAATCCTCAGTACCGGAAAATAAAAAAAGAAACTTATGATTCTGTTCCTCATGCCGCGTAAATGGTAAAGATCAACAATGTATGATTCTCCAGAGGCATGTACATGCACTTGGTCTTCCTGTGAGCTGCACTGTTAATGGGTTTCAGAAAACTGACTGGCCTGGTTTGTTTAGAGTGCCACAATACTAACCAAAACTCGATTCACTTGGATGATGTCATCTGGACATCGCGTCAGATAATGAAACCAATAGTAGCAGCACAGAATCTTCAGACTCAGAAGATTGAATTTTGTTAAGTCTGTATTTTGAAACACTGTAGTGAATTTTCTCAAGTGTAATATTTTGAAGGTAATGTATAAATCAATAACAACTAATGTGTTAACTTTTTTTTTCTTTTATTCCCAGTACTGGGGATTGAAACCTGGGTACTCTATCACACACTAAGTCATGTCCCCAGTCCTATTTATTTATTTATTTAGACAGTGTCTTACTTCATTGCTAAGGCTGACCTCAAACTTGACCTCCAGAATTGCTGGGATTACAGGCTGTGCCACTGCACCCTGGTTTACTTTTTCCCTCCTCCCCTCCAGACAGGAAAAATGTTCCCTCAACCCAAATGAAGAAATGACATGTCCATTTGGACTACTTTTTTTAATGTGTATTTAAAATACTGGCACAATTTTAAAAAATAAAAACCTTCACATAAGTGTCACCCTCCCCCCAAAAAATTGGCATAAAATCTGCAATGATCATACAGTGAAATACAGTACAGTCCCACCATACTCCACACAGAACTTCTACCTGGTGGTCCATGATAGCTCCTGCCATGAGATCCCCACTTCAGGGAGCATGAAAGAAAAAGAAGGGAGAGGGCAGCAAATCTCTCCCCTGCTTTGAGGAATCCTCCATGATGTTATGCATAGAACTTCTGCTTTGAATACCCCTGGCCAGAATTTAATCCCATGGCAATGTGCAGTTTATTCCAAGCAAATGTATGCTAAATGAAAAATCAGGGATTACTTATGCAAAGGAGGGAGCAGGAAGAGCTGCGGGTGGGACAAAGCTTTATTGCCTGTAGTGTTAAATTTGGGGAATTGCTGTTTGTTCGTTTTGTTTTGGCACTGGGGATTAACCCCAGGGGTGCTTTACCACAGAACCACATTCCCATTCCCAGCCCACATTCCCCTTTTTTTTTTCAGTCAGGGTCTTACTAAATTGCTTGCAGCGTCTCCTTAATTTACTAGACTGGTCTGGAACTTGAAATCCTCCAGCCTCAGCCTCCCCAGTTGCTGGAATTACAGATGTGTGCCACCACACCCAGGAATTCTACTATGTTTATAAAGAGAGATCTGAAGCAAGTTTGGCATTTTATTAGCATCTGTTTAATCTTTGTGATGGGTGCATATGTATCAACTCCATGGTTTCCTAAATATTTTGGGGTCTTTAAAGTTTTTATCATTTAAAACCCTTTTTAAAAAAACATGGAAGGATGAAGAGCATTTGGATGCAATTGATGCATGCTGTTCTCATGTGTAGAAGTATCACACTAAGTTCTGTTAATATGTGCAATTAATTTATAGTAATAAAAATGGAAGATACAGGAAAACAGAAATGAAGTAAAGCATTGGCTAAAGCTCCCCTACCACGCTATGAAAGTATACTCTTAGCATTTTGATGGACAAAACTTCAATCTTTCTTCTACGTGTGATATTTTTACAATTGTGTCTTTAATGTATATATAAAATAATCTGCTTTTTAACTTTATTGTGTGATATGTACTTTCCATAGCTTTTAAAAATCTTTTAAAACATAGTATTTCATGGCTACCAGGAAATCTATCACTGAAGATGTATCATAATTTAATTAACCCTCTATTGTTGAACATAACTATTGTTAGAAATTTTAAATGAGTTTTATATTTATGCATTTACATTATACCTATTTTATCTTCTGTTGCTTTGTCTTCAGAGATGATTATTTCAAATAATTATTGCTACTAGGGATGTAGCTTAGTGCTGGAGCACTTGCCTAGCACATGTGAGGCCCTGGGTTCCATTCCCTAGCACTGCAAAAAATAAAAATAATAATTATAGGTCTCCCCATTCATTTAGTTATAATTCACTGCTTGTTTTGCCATGTGATTCTCATTTCCTTGTTTCAGGTAGTATCTGTCCCAAACTGTCTTTGCACCAAATTTCTGAGCATCAACTACAATCCCCTGGGAGCAAAAGTTCTTCCTGCACGTTTTCCTGACTCTCAGGGAGCCTTCATTGATTTCATGTCAGTCTCACATATCAATAGGAGCCCACAACATCAGAGAGAGGAACATCAAGGGACTCTGGTCCTTGGATGTAGTAAGACACTGCAGCACTCTGTGTGCCCATCTCTGTAAGGCCTGAGCTTCTATATTGGGGTGACCTACCCCCATGACACTACTGCCTCTCCCAGGGAGTGTGAAAGCAATGTCTTGGTACACTTGGTGAATGTGGTCAAGGTGTTCATTCTTTTCAAATACTAAGTTCAGTTCAATGTATGAGAAGAATGTTTCTCTTTCTCAAGCTCTTACCTATCATGCATTTTTCATAATCTTCCATTTAGATAATGCATGAAATATGGCTTCCTTAGCACCTCTTATGGGTCGAGTTCTGTCACCCATGCATCCAAATATATTAAAACCCTGTCTAGCTACTATTACTATGAACCAGAATTTAGTGACACATTTTCAATCTGATTTAAAAGGATATCATTACTACAACATTTATTTTGTTTGTTTGGTACCAGGAATTGAACCCAGGGGTACTTAACCACTGAGCCACATCCCCAACCCTTTTTTAGAATTTTATTTAGACACAGGGTCTCACTAAGTTGCTAATGGCCTTGGTAGGTTGCTGAGGCTGGCTTTGAACTCATGATTCCCCTTCATCAGCCTTCTGAGCTGCTAAGATCATAGACATGCAACACTATACCCTGCTCGTTGCTACAACTTCTGAAAAAAAAAACTTTTCAAGTAACTGCAAACTGATTAATTCACTCACTCAGTAAATATTTACTGAGCATCCCATGGACTCCATTTCTGGTGCTCCAGAAATGCAAAGGTTAAGGGTGGGTGGTGGATATGTCAGTAAACAGTTAAGGCAAGGTAGCACCTCAGTAAGGTAAGTGCAAGGTACTGTGGCAGTTTATTGGATTACTGCTAATCCAGGTGTGAGTGTTTGTGTGAGACAAAGACTTGAACCTTTCCTCTGATACACATGTAGTTCAGATCCACTGAACACACTCAGCTTCTGCCCAGTAATTCCACAGGAGCTAGTACTCTTTTCAGAGCCTTCCTTCTTCTAGATCCTTTCCCAGATATTCATTACTGAGTAGTAATGAATCCTCATCATCAACTTAGCTCTGCATGAATTCTAACTGTGCTTTACCTCCTTCTGGGAGGATTCATTTTCCAGTAAACCTGTGAGGCAAGTGGAAGTCTAGATCTCCTCATTTTTACCACCTTGTCCCCCCCTCCCCCAGCACAGTGGCTTCTAGAGAGTTTTACAACGAGAAGCACATGGAGCAAACTGGATAAACTCTGATGCTTGAATTATCTTTAGCCAGGTTTTCAAAAATGAACATGGTAAATGAGGCCCATGGTAAAGACTCAATAAATATTTGTTGAGTGAAAGAAAGAATAAATCAATTATGTTGCTTCTAGTTTCCCCTTAGCAGAGTGCTGAGTACATGGCTTTCAATAAATTGATTTCCTTCTGTGCTGCAAAATTATGAATGTATCAACAGAATTTTTTTAAAACCAGTTGTTCTTTTTTTTCTTTTAATGATTGAGCTCCATGGATTTTACAAAATATATATACAATTAGGAAATGTTTCCAGCACCTTTTCCAAACTGATAGGTCCAATTTCCAATTTTGAAATAATACATGGAAAACATTATTTAAAATAATCTCTAGCCCAAGAGTTCCAGCAGGTTCTAACAGGACAAGACCCACACTCACTGGCACCCAGTATATTAGAAGAATGTGAAAAAAAGTCCCTGAGCTTGTCATCTGATGGTCCTTTTCCTTAAGCATATGGTGCAGTACATTACAAGGTGCCCAGAAAATAAGATAACATTTCTCAAATTGCATCCATATAAAAATCCACTTTACTAAAATTGGGTCACTAGAGTAACTCCTAATCCAATAAGACTAATGCCTTCATAAGAAAAGAAAATTTGCACACAAACATGTGCACACACACAGGGAAACTGTGTAAAGACCAGCAGAGAGGCCCCACTAGAAATCAACCCAACCACCACCTTCAAAGCAGATTTCACAGCCTCCAAAACTTGAGACAATAAATGTCTATTGTCTATACCACCCAATCTGTGGTATTTTTGTTTTGGCAGCTCTAGCAGACTAATATATCTCCCATGGAAACTCCATATGAACTTCATTCAACCTGACTCATTGTCAGCATTATAATTATGCCCTGCTAGCGACCTTCCTACGGGGTTTAAAAAGGGAATGCTAGTGTTAGTGCTCTGTATATCCATGTATCTGCCCCAAAATGCTGAATTATCCCTTCTTTACAGCACATCACTGTACAGCAGCTGTTTCCCCTACCATGCCCTTAATCTCTATCACACTGTTGCCATTTTTGTTGGTAGTAACATAAATTGTAATCTGTAATGATCTTGCTCATTTCCTGTCTCCCTTAATAAGAATGGAAGCCCTGTCTTACTTGTTCACATCTGTATTGCAAATGCCTAGCACAGAGCTGGGCACAGAGTAATAGATATTTGTTGAATCAGTCTATTTTTGTTTTTTTGAGTTCCCTTGTAGAATATAAGTTCTATTTTTGACACAATAAAAGAAAAATAGGTTATTGTTTCTTGATTTACAATTTATTGAAGTTGGAATACTCAGGAAGAAATCTGGAGCTGCTGAAGCAAAAGCAGATATCCTGGCTGGATGTGCACTAGACTGCCTGACAGCAGTACTTCATAGTATTTTAAATGATGGAGGCTGGGAAGGGAGGTGATCAGGAGAGAAGACTCCTCAGAAGAATGATATAGCATTCAAAGGAGTGTTAAAAATGAAGCATGTATTATAAATAATAAAACATACCCAACTGTGCATATTAAGTTGTAATTCGATCTCTGGCTTCTTCTGACATTGATAAACCACTCAAAGCCTTCCTCTCTTGGTTTGAGGCCACGAGTGACTAAGCCCTCTCAATGGAATTTCTACTCTATTATCATTATTATATAGAACCAGTTCTACATTTCCCTGCATGTGTGAAAAACAGGCAGTAAAGCCACAATGAATGAACTGGACAGCCCCAGATTTTGCTTAAAGCTACGCTTAGTCTCTTATGAAGAGAGAAAGATGTACTTTGTAAAAGAAGTACAAAGAGAGGCTGTTGGAGCAGGTAAAGTTTCTAGGTTCTACCTTATACTTATAAATCCAGTCAAATCTGAAAGAGAAGTATAGGGCCAGATGTGTACAGCAAAGAGTGGGTCCTCTTGCTTCAGCTTTCTCTACGCAGTATTGACTTAGATAAGCTCTAATTCTGAAGGAGAAAGCACATTCTTTGTGCAGATGGGATGACTGGGTCAGGTTTGGGCTGTGCTGCTCAGGGGTCCAGGCGAGTCCAGTTGGATGCTCTGAATTCCATTCAACAGTTCTCTAATCTTCCAAATAAAATGGTCCTAATGACAGACGTATGTGTAAGTGGTTCTCCCCATCTGATCAAGAGGACCCATTCAGCTGGGCGCAGTGGCAAATGCCTGTAACCCCAGCAACTCCGAAGGCTAAAGCAAGAGGATGGCAAATTCAAATCCAACCTCAGCAACTTAGTGAGACCCTGTCAATAAAATTAAATAAATAAATAAATAAATAAATAAATAAATAAATAAATGGCTGGGGAAATGGCTCAATGGTTAAGCATCCCTGGATTCCATCCCTGGTGTCCTCCCCCTCCAAAAAAAGAGGATATATTTCAAATTCTATTTTGAAAGTCACTCTTGCTGCTCCTTACTCCCCCATCACTCAGCATATTTCAGCTACAAGCCTGCAGCGAGCACCAGGCCTGTCGCTTTAGCTCAGGCATCTCCAGGGACTTGGGGAATGAACATGAGTTCACTCTTCCACCTACTCATCAGATTCCATTGAGGACCCTGGCCTCCTTCCTGTGGGGGTCTGATGTATTCCCTTTGGTGCAATAGAACGTCTGCTGAAGCTTCTGAATGTGCTGGTCAGTTCTGCCCCAAGCACTTAGCTCATTGGGAAAAGGAGTCCCAGTGGCCTAAAGATAGCAAGGAACATTGTTCTGTTTCTTTCATTTTTTTTCTCTCTCTCTTCTTCTTGTCACTCTTTTCCTCCACACTACTTTCCTTATAGAATGTTTTCCACTGAAATCAAGATAAAGGATAGTCAAGAGGAAGAAGAGGACCAGGAACTAGAGCAGGAAAGGAAGAATGAGAGCAGAGAAGGAAAGAGACTAAGGATGATCTGCAGCCAGAACCCTAGACAGGTTGCAAGCACTCTGGGGCCAGCTGGGGATTGACACTCAGCCCACAGTGGCTCCCAATGCACCAAGCTGGTCTTCCAAACATGCCACACAGCACAGGTGAGCCAGAGCATCTGAAATAAACATACCATGTGATCAAAGTTGGTCTGTGTGCTTCATGCTACAACATCAGGAAAATGGGACTCACCTTTGTAGCAAAGCATTTAGACACACACAAAACAGCTAGCTACAGGTTGTGGCTTAGTGGCAGAGTGCTTGCCTAGCATGTGTGAGGCACTGGGTTTGATTCTCAGCACCTGATATAAATAATAAGAGATAAATAAACATCCATCACCATCTAAAAAAATATTTTAACAAAACATCTACAAGAATAGCTCTGTGTGATGGGGTGAGTGGTGGATGGGAGATTTGGAGTTTTTTTACTTTGTATCTTCTTGTAAAAGGCTGTAGAATAGTAAGTGGGTTTGACTTCTTTGTGTGCTTTTCAAATTCTCTATAAGAAATGAGTTAGTTTAAATTTAAAATAAATAAATACTCGTTTTAAAAAAGGTCCCCCCAGCAGGCATGATCTTATTTAATTTTCTCCACTGCCCAATGAGATAAACTGGTTGAATATAACTCAGGATCCAGGGTCACTCAGACTTGGGGCTGATTCCTTTTTTCAAATGTACCAGGTGTGGAATCTCAGTGAGTGATTTAATCTACACCATAGACATGATAATAGTACCTACTTACGTCAGGTTTTCAGAAGAATTGCATTAAATACAACATATAACTTTTGTAAAAACACTTGGCACACAAGGAACGCTTAGTAACTATAAGTTATCATTATTGTTATTACTATTATCACAATTATTAGTATTATGATTATTATGAGAGAACTTAAAAGATAAGTCTAGAGCAGCCCAGCTAACAGCTGGCCAGGCCAAAACCAGAACCAAATCTGTCTGGTAGCTACCATACAGCATAACATGGTCTGTATCATCCACCATTGAGTTCAAGATTTTCTCGATATATCTTTTTGGGCCTGGAACAGTCTACAAAGGGGATGCACATGTACACTGATCCAGTCGCACACCAGACAGGAGACCCAGGGACAACAGCAAAGCCAATGTGGGACCAGTCAATGTCCATGCCTTGGGAGCAAACACCATGATTCTGGCAGTCGGGGTGACCCCTGATTTCTGTATGGTGTTGGACAATTTCCAAATATCTTCCACACTATCTATCTATCTATATCTATATCTATCTTTATATGTATCTACATCTATATATACATATATATATATATATATGTATATATATCCTATTTTTCAACTGAAGAAAAAAACTGGAGACTCGGCAAATTGATTTTCTTGAGGCCATTAAGGCCAGTATGGAAAGACGTGGTTTGAACTCTATATTTGGCACCCATTCTACCACACCTAAAATGTTTTTTATACTTCTAATTCCAAAAAGAAAAGAGTTTTCCATTTCAACTCCCCACACCCCGGTACCACCAACACACACACGCCCACTGCCCCCTCCAAGACTGGGAAAGCTCAGGTAACAACAAGCAGCGCAAAATCGCCCAATGCTCCTTGGAGTCCTGACAACATTGACAAAGTCCTTGGCAGGCCCTTCTGTTTTCGTGATCAATGGTATGGAAGCCAGGAACAAGCCTTGCTGGCTCTGAGCTGATCTCTACCATGAAAATGCATGCAAGTGTACACATTCGTTTATATTCTGAGCACAGAGGATGAAATAATTCTGCATCGTGTCCATTTTTGTGCTGTTAAGGCATACGGTTGCTTTGCAAGCAAAACAGTAGATCTTTCATTTGTCGGTGACATTCCACAAAGTGCTTATAATTCAGTGTTAGCTTATCAGCCGTCCAATCTCCCACTCTAGGGAATGTGTCAACCATCAAAAGGAGCGGAGGAGGTGTGCTGCATCTTAATGGCTTTCATTTCATCAGACTTACTTTCTTAAGGGCATTTAATCAATGAGGACAAGTAGTAGGCAGATTTTTAAATAAATGTGTCACTTTAGGTTAATCCACAGCACAGTGGAATGTATTTGTTTATGCAACTCCCAAATATGTCTCTCTGTTGCTCAGCAGAATTGATAATCTGTAAATCAAAACATGTTACAAGTAGTTTTAAACTATCCCCCAAGGAATGGCTTTATTTGACCTGCTCGAATGGGAGACATCCAGGAGTTTCAGGGACAAGGGTGTTGAATGTCAAAGCTGCTCAGAATGCTTGAGTGAAATGCCAGTTCTATTTACAACAAAGCTTTCTATTCATTCTTTCTTCCATTCTTTCATTAAACCAGGTGAATAATGTGCTAAAAGGATGTGTTTGAGATGACAAAGAGGCTAGCAAAAGATGGCAAGCTGGGAATCAAGGAGGGCTGCAGGACTTTACATTTTTTTTCCTTTGGGCTACTAGCAAATGCAGAAGCAAAGAAAAATTAAAAGTAGACTGGGTTGATAATGATGGGGCTTGTATTATTTTGCATTGATTATTCCAAGATTCTGGCTTCTGTTTGTTCTCCCTGCTTTTTGCATCTTTAATGCAGCCCAGACAAACAGAAGGGCTGTAATTGTGTAAACTCAGGTCCCATGTCAAATAGAAATTTCTTTTGCCATCCGTTATCAGCTATCTGAACTGTCAAAATATGATTGTCACATCTGCTGGCAGTGTATTGGCCAGGTTGGGATGTGAATGTGGTGTTGTTATTTTAAATTGATTTTCTTAATGCTGGCCATAAGCGTGCCCATGTGCAGACTCGCAGGTCTTTTCAGTCCTTTTAACAAAGCTTGAACTGTGTTGACATTTGTCCCCAGGCAGCAGTGTCCATTCAGAGTAGGACCTCTGCTGAGGCTTTTGTTGGAAACGCTTAAATAATCTCTTTCTTCTTCCTTTTTTTTTTTTTTTAAACAGAGAGTGTTTACCAAATAAGATTGAGACTGTATGATCCTTTTGACACTGCAGCTAACGAAAGTTATTAATATTCTGTGGGCTGCAGAGCAAGAATCTATTTAATGGTTTCAAGAATCATTCAAATCCCAGGCACAGCCTTCACTGCAGGTTTTTATAGATAGAAAAGGATAGCCAGCTCTTGTGTGTGTGTGTGTGTGTGTGTGTGTGTGTGTGTGTGTGTGTGACATTGCAGAGGACGCTGGGGGTAGATAAAAGCTCACTGTATTATGTCTCTTTCTCTATTTCTTTACAGACAGCTAAAGGAGAAGCTGGCTCTCCTGGACTCAGAAAGTCATTAAACTGCCAGTGCTTGTGAATGAACATCAGAAGAAAAGACGATGCTCTCCATTTTTATTTTATTTTACTGAAAATGGTGACATTTAAATAATGATGCATAATCTCTTTTTAGGCTCAGTAAGGACCCTGCAGGTTTTCAGAATGTTGCTTCTGTCTCCTTAGGGTGCCAGGACCTCAGAGTTTCCAAGACATTTAGGGAGAAAACCCCGGCCCTAAGTGCACCTATAAACATACATAATAGCCAATTTACAAGAGAGACGAGTCAGAATAGATATTCATGTGCCAGCTTGTAGTACAATTCAGCTTTCAATTCTGAGACAAATTAAATTCATTCTTGTGCATCCTAGTGGTAATGTACAATTAGCTTTCAGAAACTGTAATATATTTTCCTATCATATAGGAGCCTTTGGAAATTTCAAGGGTAACCTCTCCAGTCCCCTTAACAGTAATCTTAAGTATATATCTCCAAAGTTACATAAATCAAACCATTTGGTAAACCGTGTTGTAACCTTTTTAAATATATCTCCCTGTTAGTTTAACATCATTATATCCCATTGTGATGAAAATGGACTTTCTGTATCCAGCGATAATGAAAATAGCCACTTTATGCAGTTGCTGCATGCAATTATCCCAGCTTTTCTCAGACTCTAGAGAAATCTAAGCTAATTGCTTTGGGACTTTTCCTACATTTCCATAAATTCTTTGTTAATTTTTCATGAGTAACTGTTATTGCAGTCGCCCTTAAAGTTCCCATTGTATTCAATAATGTAAAGAAGTCATTATGGAAAGAGGAGCGATTTGCTGGTGTCCCTGCCAGAGCTGGAATACTTTTGATCCCTGTGTAGTCTCAGGTGAGGTAGGTTTTTATTCTCTTTTTCTCTCTCTTTTTGATACAAGCTGTTCTTCATCCGAGTTTACTCAAAGCCAATCTAAAAGCAGTCCTGTGTGGTGCACGACCTTGTCATTATAGGACATGAATTGAGTTTGCTTTATCTGACAGTTTGCTCTGGAATTGCTTTTATACCCACTCATCAACCCCAAAGACAAAGAACTGTGTTTTAAGTGATAGAGGAGCAGCTGAATGAGCCAGGTTTCCCAGGGAATGTTCTGAAATTACCTTAGATGTTACATTTGATTTATTGATTGTTTCAAACCCAGAGCCACAATTTCTGTAGCTTCCAATAAGTGCAACCTAAGAACACCTCAAACACATTGCAGAAATTTTCGGAGATTTTTCAACCTGATTCTCTTCCTTGAGGTCCCTCAGGTACAAGAGCATGCCCTCTGGATCCACTAAAGGAACACAATCTTCCCTCACTTGTTCTCAGGTGGGGCTGCACCCCACATAGACAAACCTAGCACTTCAGACACTGAAAGGCACACAGACAAAGAGGGAGGAAAGTTTAGTTTTGATGAATTTATTCATAATTAGCAATCAGAAAAATCTAGAAAGACACTCTCTTATTTTCACACAAGGCTTGTGTTTTACAGTTTTGCATTCAAGATTTGTTTCAAGTCACATGGGAAATGAGAATCAATTCAATCCATTCCCGAGATTTGTGCAGATTGCTGTATGGATGTGATACCTCGATAAAAAATGGCATGGAGAGAGGGCAAAAAGGAGTCACCTGTATCTTGTCATTACTTTGGGCTTCTACAGTTTTTGGTCTTTGTGGGAAGCAGCAAGCTTTGGGAAGTTACTCTGCCACTTTCAGCCCACCTTGAACTCTTGGTTGGCAGCTTTGAATGACTGACTTCTAAGAAAAGCACCTGCATTCCCTGTAGTTTATAATCTCTTCTTGAACATTATGAGAAGGAACTTGGCTATATTTAGAGCAAATCACAGAGTGGCTAGATGACACCCTACATTTGAGCACAGAGTGGTCAGTGTAGCAGTTCTTCCCACATTTGAACTCAGGGCTGACCTTCCGTGGGGGGAAGTTAATGAGCTTTCCTTGATGTGGGTTTTTGTTATCCACAGGTAGCTTTGGCAGCCTCAGTGGGAAAACTGCCCATTTGCAAACAGGCTCATGTATCAGCAAATGACCAAGTAGACCAAACCCACTGGGAGTCATTCAAATTGTCTAAATCCATTCATGCTCTCTTAAGGGAAACAGAATAAACAAACATTTTGGCAAGCGAGAATTAAACCTGCTACTTCCCAAGGTCATAAAAGCAAAGTTCTTGGAGACCAATATCTTCCAGGAGTTTTCCCAAGGGGTAACTGTTAACTCAGTAGGCAGTTCAGTAAACATATTTTAAGTTAAATGGAAACTAAGAAACTGGCAGCATTTGAAACATTCTGAAAATTTAGTTTAGTTTTGAGAAATCCTAAATACTTCTCAGTCTTGGGTGAAGACCAGCCAATCATTGCAGGTACTGCAGGTGTTCTAGCTTCTCACAAGTGCCCAGGCACATGCAGGCCTCAGTCTTGCTTTTTCCAAATCACAACCCAGGAGTCCATCCTCTCTTACCTTCCAAATGACATTAAAGCATTCCTTCTTCAGCAGTTTTGCAAAAGGTTGCTACAGGAAATATCATCCTTGGCCATGGAAATGTGTGTCAGCTACATTAGAAAACACTACCACAGTTATGTCATTTAAGGACATTATCAGAAAGAGGCTCTGAAATCCCTAATCTTACCAGTTTTTCATTGAAAACTCAAAATTGGATGAGTTTGGAAGTACTCTAACTCAGAAATAAGAAAAGCTGGTGGTTATTGAACAAGAAGATTTTTTCCTTAACAATGAAATTTGCATAAAATACTTCCTTATGCATTATCATTCCCTCATGTAATCCTTCAAACCATGTGGTTTAGGAAGCATAATCCCCATTTTATAGGTGAAGAAACTGAAGCTCAGGCAGATCAAATCAATTGCTCAAGATAAAATAATAAACAACAGAGGCAGAATTCCAGCCCACCTATCACCAACTCTATTTCCTTCATGCCACATTCAAGTGTCACCTCGTCTGTGCCCTTTTGGCCTTTAGCCTTGACCCTCCTAAGGGAATTGTTCACATGGTTCTTAGTCTCCCACAGTACTCAGTGTGAACTTCCTCCTTGGTTAACTATAATCCTTCATTGCAGTGCTTGTTTGTTTGTGTGTTTAGTAGACTCTGAGTTCCTGATGACAAATGTCCTTCCCTATTCAAGTTTGCATTCCCAACACGCCCCACCCTGCAATAGCTAGATTAGGCACACATTTACTGTAAGATATTGATGCAAAATAAACATATACAAAGATATCAAAGTACTCATGTAGATACATGAAAATTAAAGCAACAAAGAGATTTGACTTTTTAACTACCATCACAGTCAATAATGGAAGAATTTCTAGCACAGAGTGTTTTCTGGGATTAAAGGTGGGGACAGAACTCTAATAATCACTTTGTTGGTTTACATCAAAATTAGAAAAATTTAAAATGGTTTTTCAGCTATACACCTACCAAAATTGTGAATGTAAACTCCTGCTCTATACATTTGGTCTTCAAATATACCTGCAAAGGGGTACAAATAGAAGCATACAAGAATATTTGCCAAAGAATTATTTATAGTGGAAAACAAAATGAAGACTTCCTCAATGTCTGTTACAGTTTGGATCTGGAATGTTCCGGAAAAAGCCCATGTGCTGAAAAGCTTGGTTCTCAACCTGTTACTATTGGAAGCTGGTGAAAATCTTTAAGAACTATGTTCTGGTGAGAGCTTTTAGATTATTGGAGGCTTATCCTTGAAGGGGATTGTGGAGCCCTGGTCTCTTTCTCCTTCTTTTTCATACCCCCATGTGGTGAACATCTTCTTCCACTATGCACTCCTGCCATGATGTACTGCCTTACACAGGCCCAATCACAGTGGGCCTTGTGAGTCCAAATAAACCTTTATTCCTTATAAATCAATTGCCTCAGGCATTTTGTTTTGGCAACAGAAAGCTGACTAGCACAATGCCCTTAAGAGAAAATGTTGAAACTACTATACATTCTGTCAGAATATCAACATCTGAATAATATGTAACCCAGTTGCTGAAAAAAAAAGACATGAAAAGATATCTATATATGTATAAATGTCTAAAAAGACAAAAATTGATAGTTATGGCTGCCTCTAGGGAGTGGGGAGGTTATGGGGGACAAAATAGGGAAATTCCACTTTATATTCATTGGTATATTAATGATTTTGTAACCATGATATTAATTAGGTTAATGCAAACTTATGTAGAATTAATCAATGACATTTTTGAAAAGTCTGGATAGTGTCTGTTTCAATGAATGCCTACTTACCCATTGGCCTATAACTTAAGAAACCATATGGTATTCAAACAAACACCAGGAGATTTGGGGTCAGAGAAATCAAGAATTTGTTTCAGATTCACTTCCTATATAAACTTATGAAAATTATACCTATCAGCTCCTTGTTTCATCATGTGCAAAACACAAAATATCACTCACCTCATAGGATTAGCAGTGAGGGTCAGTGAATTAATAAACATGAACCACAACTCAGCACTTGGCAATACCGAGTTAGGGAGGGGTCCCTAATAATTATGATTGATGCCCCATTCTCTTTGACTCCCAAAGGCAGTAACTTTATTTATCAGCCTTCTCCCCTTGCATGGAACTTGGAGACTCTAAAGTAGACAGCAAATCTAACTAGCTGATTGTGCTACATATAATGAACCACAGAAAAGATCTGGGAATCAATACCTTCACCCTATAACTTCAGTGACTTGCCTAATTAGCCTCACCCCCAACCCTGCCCCAAAGGCCAGTTTCACCTGGGCTAATCCTGGCCCTCCTCCCGGAGGTGTTTCAGAGACTGAGGGAGCTCCAGGAGAAGGCTGGAGGGGCCCATTTAGACCCCTCCGGGTCAGGCAGCTTTCCCAGCAGGACAGGCATTGCTTTTCTGAAGCCAAGCAGGGTGCCCAGGGCCTCATTTGCATGCGAATGCCCTTTCAGCCTGCAGTGATTTGGTTGCTGCTAGTCTCCCAGCTCTGGGAACCAACAGAAAGGTTTGTGTTTGCTTGCGAATGCCTGCCATTCTCTTTGCTTTGCTATCTGTCACCTCGAATGGTGAGGGTTAGACAAACAGTTCCTTGATCTGTTTAAAGGAAAACTACCCCTGCCCAAACAAGGCCGACTCAGATTTTCTCATCCCAGGGATAATGATAAAGAGATTGGACTGTGAATCCAAATCCAAATCCAGGCCTATTAAGGGATTGAAAGAGAATTCACTTTTCCTTAAAAGTGGTCACCAAATTAAATGGAGAAAAGACTTTGTTTAGGTTAGGGTTTGTTTTCCAGCTCCTCCCAAGCCTGGCTTTCCTGAGTTCTGACTGTCCGGGTCAGCAACCAGAAAGCACCTCCCTCCCGGCTGGGCCTCCATACTGCTTTCCTGGCTGAATGAAGGCCCAGGCCTATCTCCAACACCAGTCAACTAGGAGGCCCGCATTCTGTGCTCCAGTGAGAAGAGGGGAGAGGGCAGGAGAACAGGGCAACTTCTAGGCTATTAAAGCATCCCTGGCACAGTCCTTAGCTGTAATGGGCTCCTCACAGGGAAACGAAGCAAAGCAAAGAGTGAAAACAAGTTCTGCTTGCTCAGGTGCTGCTGCACCTCTACAACCTCCCTGGCTCCTAAACTCCAAGCTCTGGCTGCGAAATGGAATGCCGTGTGCATCTGTGTGTTCTCAGAACCACCATTCTATTCTGTGACTAGGAATCTTCAGTGCCGCCACGCAAGAATGGCGCTTTACTTAAAGATACTGCGTTATGTTAAGCAGACAGTCTGTCATTATTTAGCAGCCACACTACACTGTGGATGCAGTCCTGTTGTTTTTATTAAAGGGGTTGTCAGGATCTATAATTCACACATCATTAAGCGCTTCATTAAGAAGACAGCAGCCCTGTGGGCCCTAAACTTGTAGCAGTTCGAAGACAAAGCAAGTAAACACTCTCCTTATCTGAGCCAAGGAGACACCACCCCTCTCCTTTATCCATGGGAGTGTCTCAAAAAAGTGCTGTTTTCTAGGAAAAAGCTTTTTCAAACTCTGGAGCATAAATGTGTAAAACATATTCACTTAAAACTGATTTAAGTTAAAAGCATTACTTTGCAATGAGCTGCGCGATCCCACATCATCCATCAAAACCAGGCCATCACAGGCTGCAATGTGCAGTTACTTAAGCATTTTCATATGCCCTAGCCTTTTTGTGGAATAAAAAGCAAGACCATGAAATACACAGAAGGGAAAACATCAAAAAATTTGTACATGGTGCATGACATGGTATTCCTCTGACATGGGTTTTACTAAGCATCATTTATATAAACAATGGAACCAAATCCTGTTTTCTTCCATGATGCATGTTTTCCCAGCAGTAGTACTGCAGATCTTGAAATGCAATATGGGAGCTCTGGTTTCCTAGTGAAATCATATGGTTGGTCTGTTTCCTCAAAATAAAAGTGCCATATGGAACCAGCCCCAGGCCAACCCTAGATCAAACTGAGAAACAGCTCAAGATTTGGCACTTCGCTGAACCAACCAACACAGCCAATGTAGAGGGCACTGTTTTACAAATGCAACCCTGATTTTTTCCTCAGACCCTTTCTACTGGGTTCTATATATTACATGGCTCTGAAATTTTCTTTGAAGACAGGATTCTGTGACTAAAATAAGTTGGAAATGCTTGTGATTGGACTGTCCTGATTTTTTTTTTTTTTTTTTTTTTAAGCCTGATCGAAACTTTCCTGTTGCTATGGTTTGAACATATCCTACAAAAGTTCACCTGTTGGGTTGGGTACAGTGGTGACAGTGGTGCATATCTGTAATCCCAGCTACACAGGAGGCTGAGTGAGGAGGATGGTAAATTTAAGGCCAACCACAGGAACTTAGTAAGACCCTGTTTCAAAATAAAATAAAAAGGGCTGAGGATGGAGTAGTAGACCACTTGCCTGGATTCAATCCCCAGTACAGCATAAACAAAAATAAAAAATAAAAAGGATTATGGGTGGGTTGGAACTTAATTCACAAATTCATGTTCATAGTTTGGAGGTGACACCTTTGGAGGTAATAAGATTAGATGAAGTTATGAAGGTGGGACCCCATGATGGCATTAGTGATTTCATGAGAGAAACAGAGCTGACCCTTGTTCTTTCTTGCCATGTGATGTCCTCTACAATGTTATAATGTGGCAAGAACATTCTCACCAGATGCCAGCACCATGCTCTTGAAATTCCAAGCCTCCAGAACTGTGAGTTTAAAAAAAAAACCTTTGTTCTTTTTAAATTATACAAACTGCAGTGTTCAGTTATAGCAACGAAAAGCTGACCAAGACACCTGTCCTTATCACCTTATTTCTTGGAGCTGTACTAGATATTGGCTATGTAAACTATACCATAATAGAGCTAATATGTAAGTACAGCATTCACATTTATGCTTCAGCATAAAGAAATTTTGTCATAAGGATGGAGTATGGAGGAAACTGCCCAGTGCTTAAAATTATACCACCTCAGCAATTGTCAAAACCGTCATTTTCCATGTGTGATACCCAGACCAGACCAGCTACATCAGGATCACCTGAGAATTTGTTGAAAATGCATTTTGTCAGAACCTGCCCTAGACCTATTATATCAGAAAGTCTGAGATTATGGCCCAGAGACCTGTATTTTTAACCAACCCTCCACATCATTTTGATGTACATAAACATTTGAGAATCAGTTGGGTAAAATGGTATACACCTTTAATCCCAGCAACTCAGGAGGCTGAGGCAGGAAGATTGCAAGTTCAAGTTGCAAGTTTGCTAGGTTCAAGTTCAGCAACCTAGCAAAACCCTGTCTCAAAATAAAATATAGAAAGGACTAGAGATGTAACTCAGTAGCTCAGTGGTAGAGTGCCACTGGGTTCAATCCTCTGTCCAATAAAACAAATTAAAGAACCACTGATGGAGTTCAGCATTTTAAGTTGCCTGGAAAGCAAATCCTGAGATGGGAATTCTCTTAAGAAAGTGATCAGTTAAGTAATCAGTTCTCCATAGAACCTGTAAGAGAGAGAGAGTGGAACAAGATAAAGAAGGGGTAAGAGCAAACATGCAAAAATCTCAGGTAAAAGTCAAACCTAGGCCAAATACACAGAGTGCAAACCACAGAGCAGAGCTATCTCCTATAGAGACAAGGGGCTAGCTTTACTTATGTAAACCCTTCTTAGACACTGACTGGGGAGGAGGGAGATTTCCCATCAGCTGAGGGCAGCTCTCTGGAGAAGGAAAGATTGGTTGTCATTAGCTGCCAACACAGTCACAGTAGCTTAGGGAAGGGATGGTGCTTTGATTTGAATGTGTCCCCCAAACGGCTTGTAAGAGAAACTTGAACTCCAGTGCAACAGTGCTGGGAGGCGGAGCCTAATGGGAGGTGTTTAGTTCACAAAGGCTCCACCCTTATGAATTAATTAATGCTGATCATAAAAGAACTTGAGGCCGTGCATTTAATCTTTTTCTCCCCCTCCCCTTTGTCCTTCTTTCACCCTCTCACCTTCTACCATGGGATACAACAAAAAGTTCTTCACTAGATGTTAGCACCTTACTTTTGAATTTCTCAGACTCCAGAACTATGGAAAATAAATTTCTTTTCTTTGTAAAGTATCTTGTCTGTGGTATTCTCTTACAGCAACATTAAAGAAATGAAGACAGGGGTCTAGGTGAGCACTGCTACTATCAATACATAAGATCAACTTCAGAAATGTACATATTCCACTGCCTTTACTCTGAAACAATTGGAAAAGTTCTCCCCTACCACTCTCAAAACACACAACAATATCCAGCATGAAAATATGAGGCAGGAAACTGCTTAAACTCCAGTCTAGCCCTGAATAGTCACCAGAAACCTAATCCACCTCAGTCATCTTTCAGTAATATTCACATTGTAGTAAACTTGGTTTTAGGACATGAAGTCACAAGCTTTTAGAGAAAGCTGAGAAGCTCATTTTACTTGCTGCTTCTATATACCTGGATTTTGGAAGCCCTGTATCTATTTCCCTGTTTGTAAATGAAGGCACCCTGATTTCTCTTGGGCTGCTAAGCTGCTCCCCATTGCACGTTGGCCTTGCTGAAGCTGCAAATTGCTGACTGTCTTCTGCTAGACAAGGGATTGGGATGTGACCCATTCTGGAGCTGAATGATAGCTTTCCTTAAAATTAAGATCGTTCATGGAAGTGACTGAGTCTTGAAGAAACACTTTATTCTACCACCCAAGTGCCCACAGGGCCTTCTTGAACAAGATGATTCTTAATTCCTATATAACCTTCCAGCTTCATACTCTGCCAACAGATTTTCTTTTGCTTAAGTTAGGTTGTTTCTTATTGCTTCGAACAAAGAATGCTGACTGACTGAGGTTTACAAATTTCTTGAGTTTTTCCATTTTTAAATGTTTTCTTAATTCTATTATAAAATTCTGTCCACATTATTATTACTACATGTTTTAGTCAGCTATTTTGCTGCTGTGACTAAATGACCTGACCAGCATAACTGTAAAGGAAGAAAGGTTTATTTAAGGGCTCATGGTTTCAGAGGTCTTAGTCCATAGAAGACTGGCTCCATTCCTTGATGCTCAAGGTGAGGCAGAACATCATGGCAGAAAATATGGCAGAGGGAAGCAGCTCACATCATCAGGACGCAGAGAGAGAGACTCCCCTTGTCAGATGTAAATATAAATATGTCCCAAAGCCATGCCCCAATTCCCACCTCCTCCAGCCACACCCTACCTGCCTCCAGTTACTACCCAGTTAATCTCATCAGGGATTAATTCACTGATTAGGTTAAGACTCAGAACCCAATCATTTCTCCTCTGAACTTTCTCACATTGTCTCACACATGAACTGTTGGGGGACGCCTCAAATCCAAGCCAAAACACTACACAACACAGCACTCCAACACCCGCCAAAAGAGCCATTTTAATGTTCTCATGGATTCTGAGTCAGGACACAGCTAGGATGGTTAATTTCTGCTCCCAATTGTCTGAACGTCAACTTGGAAGACTCAAATGCCTGGGGGTACAGGGAGCGGTGTCACTCAATAGTTAGGGACTGGAATCATAGGGAGGTGTTTTTTGTGACATGTCTGAAGCCAGAATATGGATGATTCAGAGACTTAGTGTAGCTGATCTTTGAACCATAATACCCACCTATGGCCTTTCCATGTGACCTGTGCTTCAACACAGGATGGTTATAACTTCTTCAGTTATGGCTCAAAGCAAATATCTCAGCTAACAAAACAGAAGCTGATTGCCTTTTATAACTTGTTTTCAGAAATCACATAGCTTCATTTTCAATGCATTCCCTTGTGTACAAATGAGCTATAAGTCTACCCCAGAATCAAGGACAGGTGATAAAGTTTTCACCTCTTGATGGGGCAGGGTAAGCAGATTTGTTGACAAGTTTTTTTAAACAACCATAATAAAGCCTATAAAGAAAGTATTTATACATTGTCAATATACAGCTAAACAGAATTTAAATATGTACCCACTCATACATATCTACCAAAATGTGAAATTTCAGTACCCTTGAATTTCTCTCATGTCCCTTCCAGTCAATACCCACAGTCCCTTCAAGGAGCAACTGTTGTTTTGACTTCTATGGCCATCAATTAGTTTTGCTTATTTTTAACACCATTTAAACTGATTCATACCATAT
>JAJEJO010000234.1:84849-136748 GCA_020662805.1 Glaucomys volans
TTTTTTTTTTTTTTTTTTTTTTTTTTTTTTTTTTGGTGCTGGGTATTGAACCCAGGGCCTTGTGCATGCAAGGCAAGCACTCTACCAACTGAGGAATATCCCCAGCCCAAGATGCATTTTTTAACATCAAAAAATGTTAGTGAATCCTTCTGTGTTCTACTCGCTATTGATTTAAAAGGTACATAATGCTAACAAAAACCAGTTTTATCACCCCTATTACATTTTTAATTTCTTCTTACAGCATATACATATTTAATATAGACATATGTCTATATTATTCTTCTCATGGATAACACTTAAGAATAGCATGGATTCATGGACAACTTTGCAATAATCTGTGCTTCCCACTCCTACCCTGAAGGGTATGTGACTATAAAGAAAGAAGAGCAGCTATTGGGAATTCACCTTTGAGATCTTTTACACAAGAAACGCTCAAAAATTTGGATTTCCTTCTCCCATTCTTTCAGAGCCATTAGCTATAATAATCATACCAGAAAGCAGAGTTTATAATCACCATCCATTTCTTATGCTTCCCTCCATCTCTCTGAATTAAAAGTTTTTATCCTGCAGGTGCAGGTAAACCCAGGGTTGTTTAATCCTAAATAGAGTTCTACATGGCAAGAGTGGCTACTTCTGTAATTTCAAAAAGCAGGATCAATTTCATTTTGAATGATATTCAAATTTAGTGCATTCAAACTAAAGTAACACAAATTAGACATAAATAAGAATGTATTTTGGAATTATAGTAATCCCTCTTTATCTGCTCACTTGTTTTCCAGGCCAATGGAGTTCAAAAACATTAAATTGAATATTCCAGAAATAAACAATTCATAAGTTTTAAATTACACACCATTTCTAATAGCATAATGAAATTTCTTGCCATTGCTCCATACTGCCTGGATGTGAATCACCCCTTTGTCCAATGTATCTACTGTCTATATGCTACTCATCTGTTAATCACTCAGTATCCTTCTTGATTATCAGATCACAGTGCTGGTGTTCAAGGAACCCTTATTTTGCTTAATAGTGGTCCCAAAGTACAAGAGTAGTGATATGCCAGAGAGAAACCTTCAAGTGCTTCCTTTAAGTATCATCTCACATCATCACAGTAAGGAGAATGAGAAGAGTAAAATATATTTTGAGAGAGAAACCATATTCCCTTTTATTACGGCATATATTATTTTAATTATTCTATTTTATTATTGGTTGTTGTTAATCTCTTACTATGCCTAATTTATAAATTAAACATTATCAGAGATATGTATATATAAGAAAAATCATAGTGTAAGGGCTCAGTACTATGGACCATGACTTGAAATGTATCCCCCATGGGTGAATGGAAACCACTATGTTTTTTCAAAATGACCCTCTAGTATTCTGAACCATTTTTAGAGGCACCCCACCACATTTCTCTCTGCTCATTCCATTGAGGTTGGCTCTGACTGAATCACTGAGTTTTCTGGGATGTTTACTCTCTCCCTCTGACATTTTCCCACCCTTCTATCTCACTGCCTTTCAGTCTTTTATCCTTGAATTTGGTTGTTTTGGAGACCTTTCACCCCAAGACAAAGAAAGCTGTAGGAACAACCCTCGGTCACATCTCTTCAGCTTTTCCTTTGCTGTTAGAGTCACTCTAGTTGAGAAGGGAGGAATAAGAAAAACTGTATGGGAGGTTTTACGGGACTGCACACAAAGAATGCTAAATAAAATGGATGATGTTGTATTGTATACTTTGATATGAACCTAAGAATGCCAGGGAGAACTTAATTGATTGATGATATGCCAAAGATCCATTTGAATTGTGCTAAGCTCATTCATTTTAGTTTTGCTGACAATCTGAACAGCATATTTGTTAGCACAAAGTCAGTCTCTGGGTAAATGTACTGTCAGCAGTGATATTGTACAGTCTTTTGAGGTGAGATGTGAAAACTTCTGTGAACATTTTTTAATGTAAATAAATCAAAATTTAAAAATTTTAAAGCCTTCCCCCTTATCCCCTATTGGCATGTGTAGGCGACTGATACAGCTATCTCTTTCTCTTTAATCATTTTGTGGCTGGTCATGTTTTCATCGTCTCCAGGGAAATTACTATGCTGAAAAAAATATATATACATATATATTTATGTGTATGTGTGTGTATGGATATATATATATGTATATGTACACTTACATATATATATAAAGTGTAGTGATATGAGGGGCTTTAATAGGGAGAAACTCTTGCTGAGAATAAAATACAAATACTTCACTTTGACTCTTATATATGGGTCACAAATCATGATACAGCCTTCGTATAATTCATCAAAATACGCTTGCTACAAAATTGCGACTAGTGCAAGGATATCATTAACCTTCATTTACAAACAATGGCTGTGTTTTCTTCTCCCTGAATCACCTCAAGATTCTATTCTATTTTCATGAATTGGCCCTTAATCTTCCGCTGATATGTTTATGTTATGCAAGGTCTGACAAGAAGAGATTACTGAAATCTCCTTATTTTTCTTCTAAAGAGCCTCCTGAATGATTACTGCATTTGCTCATCAGAAAATAATGTATGAAACTGTTATAATATTTGCCACTAAAAGGGAATCGAAAAAGAAGATTGGGTTGTTCCCCAACTTCCCAGCTGTTCCCCTACAATCACCACACACACACACACACACACACACACACACACAATATCTTGCTTCTGGTCTCAGTTTTAGCTCAGAAGTAACGTTTCTGGAAGGAAGAATTTAAGCCTACTGAAATTAGTTATGTGACCCTTCATCTGAGAGGAGTAGCCAGGGAGCATGATAGTTGTGTTTCCTGATATAACATTGATTCACCCATTTTTATATGGTAAACCCAAGCTTGGACAATTTCTCATACTGTGGAAAATGTGACTTGATATCCCTAAATATCAGCTAGCAGCTCTGGGCTTAATTGCTGCAGCTTTGATGCTTGTACCAAATTTATAGTTATGTTGATTTTGAAGTGTTTTCAAGATGCTCAGCAATTGCACAAAGATACTTGATTATAAAAATCAAGGAAGCTATTCCTGAACCATAAATAATAATAAAATGTAGCATTTCTGCTTTGTTCCAACATGGTAGAAAGTACCTGAGGCATGTTTGCACATTTCAAAGATTTACAGATCTTAATACTTCAAAGGTTTATTCTTTCAATAGGGTGTTTTTAAAATACTTAATGTAATACAACTTTACCAGCCTTGGCGGGGAACTGTATGAAACATATTAAGCAGAAAATAGGAATGCCTCTGTTTTCCTATGTGTTTTAGTTTTGCCCCCTAACTAGAGATTGCCTTGGCATCTTGGAGTTATATACATATAAATATATTATATGTGTGTGTGTGTGTGTGTATAATATATATATACTGTATATATACTATATATGTGTATATATATATTTATATATATATATATGATGACACACAAACTGTTTATTCCAATATTATATTCAAAACAGGCTCCCTCTGAGTAGCTCTTGATTGGGTGGACATTGGTTCTTACATTTCTGAGACCAGATGGCATTTACAATCTTTCTGGATTTGTTGATTTCTTTCTTTCTTTGTTTTCTTTCTATATTTTTTTTCAAATTCTTGAAAATTCAGCAGATAATCTATGATAGAATAGGTCCTGGTGACACTTCCGAAAGACACATTATAAAACAATTTTAATGACTTGGGGAAATGATAATTTGTGTTGAGCAATGACGTCACAATGTAAAACTATTTCCTGGGCAAGGCTGTCCATGTGCAGGCTATGCACAGTTTCCCATCCTATTGTCCGAGCCTCTCTCAAGACACAGAGAAACTGCTCAGGTCTTGTCCTGTTTGGGAATCATCAATAATCCAACTAAGTTTGGCATCTGACCTAAAAGATGTCAATTATATGCTTTCTTTCATTAGAATTCTTTTTATCCTGTTTTTTTATATATATTTATTTTTAAATTTACATATGGTAAATCATCCTTTTAAGTGTACAATTCTCTGAGTTTTGGCAAATGCATAGAGCCATGTCCCTACTACTATAATGAGGCTGCAGATCATTTGCATCACCTCCCTAAAAATATTCCCTTATACTACTCATCTGTAGATAATGTCCTCACCCCCAACTGCTGGTAATGACTGATCTGTACTCCAATCCTATAGTTTTTCCTTTTTGAGAATGCCATCTAAATGGAATCATATAGTATGTCATCTTTGCAACTGGCTTACTTTACTTATTTTAGTATAATGTATTTGAGATTAATTCATCTTGTTACATGTGTCAATAGTTAATTCCTTTTTATTACTAAGTAGTATTCCATTGTATTACCACAATTTGTTTATCCATTCCCAATTGAGAGACATTTGGGATATTTCCAGTTTGAAGACGTATGAATAAAGCTGCTATAAACATTTGCACAGAGGTTTTATTAGTCATTTCATTGGGAAGTGGAATTTCAGCTTTATATGGAAAACGCGCATTAAACTTTATAAGAAATCAACAAACTGCTTTCCAAAGTAGCCATGTTGTATCCCCACTGGCAATGTATGAAAGTTTTGATTGTCAGGCACTTTTGCCACTTTTTGTTTTTAATTTTTAAAGTCATTCTGATAGGTGTGTAATGCTAACTTTTCATCATTTTGTTTAACATTTCCCTAATAAGTCAAAGTAATGAACAAGCTTCTTTTCATTTGTTTATTTACCATCCAAATATATTGTTTGATAAAGTATTTTCAAATTTTTGTCCTCATTTTAATTAGATTTTTCAATTATTATAATATAGTCTCTGTCTTCTTTTATTTTTTTCAGTGCTAGAGATTGAATCCAGGGCCTCACACATGCTAGGCAAGTGTTCTATCACTAAGCCACAGCCCTTAGAGTCTTGAGAATATATTTAAATATTCTGGATACAAGTTTTTGCTGGTATACATTTTGCAGATATTTTCCCCCAGTGTGTGGCTTGTCATTTCATTCTCTTAAATGTCTTTTGCAGAGGAAAAAAATTAATAATTAATATTTCATTTAATTAATAAATCCCAATTTATCAATTTTTTTTTTTCTTTTAGAGGTTATGCTTTTTGGGTCATATCTAAGAATGCTTTACCTAATCCAAGATCCAAATGATTTTCTTCTATGGTTTCTTCTGAAAGTTTAATAGTTTTATATTTCATCTTTAGATCTATGATACATTTCTAGTTAATTCATGTAGGAAGTGTCTCATTGGAATTTGAACTAAGAAGTCCAGAAGGAAGCCGTCAATTGGTAGAGGACTTCTAAATGCATGAGCTTGATGAAGATTTGGGTATGGTGCCATGTTATACAAGCTTAATAAGTAAGGAGAAGTAGAAATGAGAGAGACTATGTGATCTGAGAAATGATGAGTATAAATTTGGGTCTTGAATTTCCAATTCTACTTCCCCTTGGCCTGCCTCTCCTTTTCCTCTTGTATATGTATATCGGTGAGATTGCCTTTTGGAATCCTTTGAATTATCCCTTACTCTGTTTTCTGAGTTAATGTTAGTGGATTTCTTATCTTTACCAACAAAAGAACTTTGATAGGTACATCTTTATACCCAGTATGATAGTCTTAACTACTTGTGTGTATTTGTGTGTGCATATGATTTTAAATAACACAACTCAGGCATATGAAGAAAAGGTGTATTTTCTTTCTTTTGTCTACAAACTATATGTCCCTCTTCTCTAGCAGCCTAATGTCGGCTGGGAAAACATTCACTAAGTGTCCTGCCAGAGTTAACACTTAATTGTGTCTTATAAAGTGCATGCTTCTTTAAGAGTACTATTGGATAGAAATGCTAGTCTCTGAGATAACCTCCCTCTTCTTTTCTGCAGAACAGGGAACTGGTTGAAAGGCTTACTGACCTCAGGGCAGATGAGATGAGTCAGATTCTTCCAGATTGAGGCTTCCCCTGTGTCTGGTAAAATGACCTCACCATCTGGATGCTTCCAGCCCCAGTGCCATTTATCTGTTACTAGTGGGTCTGACCAGATGGTCTCAGTTTAAACGAGCCTAGTGTTCTAGACCCCTCTTAGTTATTCCAGTTCCCAGCCAGCCCCAGCTTGAGTTGTCAGTTCTACATCTGATATCACTGAGGCACCCTATCTGACAATCTCCACCATCACACTGAACTACTTTCAGGTCCTGCCTTGTCCTGTAGGAACCAAAGGAATTTGAGCCATAATTCCCACAACATAATCCTGAAGGCCATAATTCTAAAATTGAAATCCTGAAAGATCAAAATTCCAAAATATAATTTTGGAAAAAATATTTTAAAGTATTCATTAAAAGACATAATATGTGTATTTGTGAGCATAAACATTCAGATATGCAAACAGTAGTTGCATGGTTTTAACAGTTGTGAGCAGATGATTCATATTCATAAAGAAATATTCCAAAAAGCAAAAAGTGTGAAAGAATATCACTAAGGTTGGTAATTATATGCAACCAGCTTAATAATTGCAGTTATCTGAAATACCATGACAGACAACCTAAGTCTTCCAAAAATCAATCAAAAATCATAATGGGTCTCAAATGCATAGGCAGTTGTCCAAAGAGCTGAGATCTAGGAAATTTTTATCTTTCTTAAATGCAAATGTATAAAAGGATATCTCCATTTATTTAGGAGGTCTCAGTGTTTTTATACACACACACACACAATGCTTACACACAAAGTCAACATGATAATGCACTTTTCACCCCCTTTGTTGCTAAGGATTGAACCCAGGGGATATTTCCACTGAGTTACATCACCATCCCTTTTTATTTTTTATTTTGAGATAGGGTCTCACTAAGTTGAAGAGGATGAACTTGAACTTGCAATCATCCTGCCTCAGTCTCCTTAGTTTCTGGGATTATAGGCAACCACACTGTGCCCAGCAATAATGCAGGATCAAATTTACAATAAAATACATGAAATGAATTAGAATTTTCTAAAAATCTTTACACAATTTACAATTCCAGTATTGGAAATGAAGTGAAGATGAAATAGCATAGCAAGTTGTAGAAAAATAATGCTGAAAGTTTAGTGAGAAAAAAAAAAGAAAATCCAACATGGAAAAGCATATCATAGGGATGGATCACACGCAATGGCACAGAGGACATGAGTAAGAGCTGGCCAGATTCACTATCATTGAATAGCTGATTTCTTTTTTTTTTTTTTTTTTAGGGCACGGCTCCCCTCAAAGAATACTTTCACATTCATTTTCAACATGCACAGCTCTTTTTGAAATTGTTGTGTGACTCACTATAAACCAACATGAATATTCCCTATTAAATCTTCTCATTTTCTGCGCCCTGCTTCCATGTTGTTTTGGTTACTTGAAAATCCATCCCACACTCACTCACATATGCACCACGAACTTGACAGAAACTATTAGAGGTTGAACAGTAATATCCTTGTGTTAAGTGTCTTCTTATCCTACCATGCACATAATTATTTTTTAACCAGTCAGTAACTTTGCTGGCTTCTTCAGGCAAATGTGGCTTTAATTCATTGAAACCTGTTGTAATTTCATCAGCTGGAAGAAAAACCAATGCAGACATATGACTTCCACTCCTCATCGCCCCCCCCAACCCCGCCCCACCTTATGATGCTAGAGACCAAATCCAGGGCCTCACACATGCTAGGCAAGTACTTTACCACCCAGCTATATCCCTAGCCTGGCACACTTTTAAATGCACATTTTTGTTGTTGCCATATCATGCACCCAATTCCTTCCCCAGAATTCAGCTTTTATGCCTTTTATATACCCCCCGACTTTTTTTTTTTTAGGTGGACACAATACCTTTTTATTTTTTTTTATTTTTATGTGGTGTTGAGGACCAAACCCAGGGTCTCATGTGTGCTCCACAAGTGGTCTACCACTGAGTAACAACCCCAGCCCACCCCTACTCTTTAAGGGTCTTGCCATTTTCAGGATTCTGACTTTCAGGATTTCAAAATTTGGATTTTTAATCTTTTGGGATTGCAATTTTTTTCCAGGAGTTTAGGCCTTAGGGATTTTGATCTTTCAGGATTTTGACAGTTGGGATTGTGTCTTTCTGAATTATGATTGTCACCAGAACCAAGGGCAGCTCCATAGAGATGGCCTATAGGATTTCTTTCTGTAGGAGCATACTGCAGCACCCTGTATACTTACGATGGCTTCACTTCTGATGAAGTGTCAACTTGACAACCTCCTCAATCCTCAAATAGGCATTAGAAGGGGCAGGTGGGCAAGACATCTGGGTTGTAGGCCCAGTGAGTTTGAAGGAACAAGAAGAGATTGGGAGAGAGAATCCAATAGATGTGTGCCCCAAGATGAGTTATGAAACTGAGGCCTACAGATGTCATCTTCCCATCTGGCCCTCCATTAGGAAATTATCTGTGGTCTGGCTCATTAGGTATGGATTTTCACATGCTAAAGTAAGGAAACAAGGGAATTCAGAAAGTATCTTCTCAAAGCAATATCCTAGTCTTCCAAACTATTGACTAATTTCAGAATCATAGTTTTGGATGTCAAAAATTAATTATTACCTGAGTTCCCTGTGTATATTCTTGATACCCTCAAGCAGTATAAGGTCAAGGTCAAGTGCTGAGAAAAACTAAAGGTACCACATTAAACAATTTAAACTATTAACCCTACCACACACCCTGCTCATAGGGCACCTGCATATAGGCCCACCACACACACGTACAACAGAGATGTCCCTTCTTATTTTCAATTTAAATCCCACTCACAGACTTCTATCCAAAATCACAAATCCACCCTGACAAAGGCCTTGAAATGCTATGTCACTGTGAAAAGTATATTGAAGAGGAGACAATAGGAGAATTAAATTTCATGGCATATAATGAAACAATCTTGACTTTTCCTTCATCAACCTGGCCCATGTGTTGGCATGATAGCTACTTCCCCATATCTCTCTTCTTCCTCAAATTGCTGCCAGGGCTGTGGTTTTTCAGTGATCTCTTCTCACTTTTACTAGTCCTCTGTCTGGATTTCAAATGATTTGGAGAGTCATACCATGCCCTTTCTCTTGTGAATCCATAGAGCATCCTTAGCTGCTCCTCAATTTGCACATAAAAGCACCAAGATCAAACAGTCAGAGTCCTTTTTGGACAATTGAGGAAAGAGAGAAAGTTTGCATATTACATGTTAAAATCTTTGCTCAGTTATGAGCATACACACACACAGAACAATAAACACATATATAGAAAATTCCCAAAGAAAACACATTGAAATATCATTTGTGGGCCTCTCTGGATTGTGGGCTCATTGTTGATTAGTATTTTCTTCCTTATAATTTACAGAATTTTCAAAAAATTCAATTATGCACACTTATTTTTTCCATAATAAGAAAAAAAAATTCTAAAACTCAGCTGAAGTCTTGCTTCCTCCAAGAAGCCTACCTGCTCTACTAACCTCTGTCACAACCTCTAGTAATTAATTTATTTATTAAACATCCAAAAAATATTTATTGATTACTAATTATATGATGGTCTCTGAGACAAGTCAAATTCAAAGAGGATATTTATATATTTGGTCTTTTTACAGTCAAGTAGCCACTCAACAAAGTAGATCAAGACCAAAATGCTGGAGCCATGACTATAGCACCCTACCTTTCTCTTAACTGCTGGGTCTATGGGAAATGACCGGGACAACTGGGGTGAAAAGGATAAGCAAGGTCATTCATCAACTAGAACAGGAGAGTCTCAATACTTTGAACACTGGAACAGTCATACCAGTGTTTCTTCCCATTCCTGTGCTCTGCTCTTACAGTAATCCCTGCCCCGGGTGATCACAGTGATCAAAGGACAAGTAAGGAGGCCGTAAGAACCCAGAACGTCTGATTTAGATGCCTCTGCTTCTTGTTGTCACAGTTCCGTACTGGTAGACCTATCATAGTTCTTATTATAACCTCAAGTAACCATCAATTTACTTGCCTGTCTCCTCCCACAAGATTGCAGAATTCTTAAGGGCACTGAAGATGTATTATTTATTTTACCGCCTGTCTGGCATAGTGTCTGGCACACTCAAATATTTGTTGAATAAATGAAAAGAAAAAGTTTTAACAAATGAGATCCTCTGAAAAACAACTAAAAGGATTCTGGAAAAACAACATTTGCTAAGACACATATACCATTGGGACAAGCATAGTGGAGTATGCTTGTAAACTTGGCAACTTGGGAGGCTGAGGCAGGAGGAGTCCAAGTTCCAGGCCAGTCTCAACAACTTAGCAAGACTCTCATCAACTTGGCAAAACCCTGTCTCAAAATAAAAAATAAAATGAACTGGGTTCTTTTCCCCCTGGGTTCAATCTCCAGCATACATACACACACACACACACACACACACACACACACACAAATTCATTGGGTAGTTATTTGGGAACGGAAATGGTGCTGAGAGAGATGCATAGAAGATAGCAAGGACAGCCAAGAGAGAATCAGGGAAGACAGCAGGGGAAGCCAATAGGGGGAACAAAGCCAAAGAATTGCTTAATGTTGGACTGAGAACCACCATTCCACTTCAAAAGCATTGCCAAGATCCAGGGGCAGACGTTGCTGGAACACAGACAGGCATGCTTGCACACACACACCCTGTCCCAAAGGTCAAGTTAAGGTAAGTTTTAAGTACTCAGTATAATATCGAAGTCTTGAGGTGCTAAACAGAATAAAATGAAAGCAGATCTGATTACAAAAAGCCTAACTGCTTGATTATCCAAGTGACCTTTCCACTTAGGACAGACTGAAGGCAAAGCTGAATGTAGAAGCTGCCTGTTGTACACAATGCCAGGGTGATCGAGCAAGAGCTCTCTATCCTCTTCTATTGCTTTGTATCCTTAGTGTTCTGCTTAGCCCCAAACTGCCTTATCTCCAGGGCCTCTGAAATTCATGTGTATGTGTCCTAATTCCTAAAAGCTAGAAGGGCAGCTCCCTCATTAAAGTGAATGGAAACCAACAGATTCCATGATCAAAGTCCTTCCTGCTAAGGTACTTTGTCAAAAAACTCTTCTTTAGAAAGCCAACCTATTTTGATTTCCAATTTGGCATCTACTTTCCATTCACAAGACTTACACTGTGGCCAAGCTTGGACAACAACTTTCCTGCTGAAACAGAGTCAGTGGGCCACTCTTGAGCTGGGAGCCACTTGGCTTCCCTTCATTCACATGGATTTCATTCAAAGCACTTTAAAGTTCCAAATGAAATGTGACATTTCCTCATGAAATGTTCGTCTCTAACGAGGAAAACTAAAAGCAAAACACGAGTCATGTCAAAAACCTAATTTCACTGTCAAAGATCATTAAGTTCAATTCATGGGGCACTCCCTTATTTTTTAATCAATGTAATACTAGATTTTTAAAAGGATGTGTAGTGAAAAAATAAGAATATGTATGAAGAAATGACAAGGTATAGGAGAAACATTCTTCCTTGGAATATTTTCTTCACAGCATCCCTGAATCTTCCCTTTCCTGATTTTCTTCCTTTCCCTCTTTCTGGATTCTTTTTCTGTTCTTTGCTCTCTTTAGCTAATGAAATATCCCCTAAGACTTCATAATCTTCATATCATTATTTGTAAAG
Source organism: Glaucomys volans (assembly GCA_020662805.1). Classification (NCBI taxonomy): domain Eukaryota; kingdom Metazoa; phylum Chordata; class Mammalia; order Rodentia; family Sciuridae; genus Glaucomys; species Glaucomys volans. The sequence continues at coordinate 96,422 of JAJEJO010000234.1, forward strand.
TGGACTCCATATCACCTTTTCTCTGAATTGTTATGAGAATTACATATTAAAGCATATGTAGATCTTGCAAGACAGTGCAAGTCACAAATAGATGACAGTGATGCTACCTCCCTTTCCTCTTCCCTTTCCACCCTGCATATTGAGGAAGTGAAAGGTCCCTTTCTCCAGAATTCACTCTTACACAGAATGAATACTTAACATTTCTGGTTTGGCTTTTCAACATGAGAGTCAAAAGTAATTTTAGATGCCTTCAGCTAAAAATGAACATAACCCTTCAAACCCACATCTGCACAAAAATCTCCCCCATCCAGACCATCTTACTTTGCATTCTCCTTTGCCCCAAGCCTCAAAATGTGAAGTGTTGTTTCACTTCTCTCTTTCTCTCTAAGCCCTGAGGTTTTTGCAGCCTATGCACTAATCTTTTACCTCCTTAGTGTGACCTGGCCATCACCACCATTTGCTGTTGAGGGCTACTGTCTCCATTGTGCTTGTTTCCTAAATGTGACTAACGAGGTACATCTTCATTGTCACAGTGACCCTCACTCAAGTGCCAGAAATCTCTCCCTTCTGCCCTTATTATCAAATCCTTTTCCAACTTTTACATCCTATCTTAGTCAACTGTATGCAGTCTCCATCTTCCTAAATGTGACCTGAGCTCTATGGACCCAGTCCTTAAACTCACAATAAAACTGACTTCACGCCATCTCTCTGATAACATCCTCATTCCACTTGCCAGCCATTCAAAACATGGGTGTTTCTCCAACACCAGATAAATTCTCTTGAAGTTTTTCCAAGGCAACCACACCTCAGAGTGTTTCCTTTTTCCTGAATGCCTTGTGCTCATGGGCTGTATCAGACACTTTGCACTTGTTCATGTTAATCTAGAGCTAATCTCAAATACACACACACTCATACTCTGTGTGTCTTCCAACCCCACTCCCGGTTATTCTCTTTGATTGTATTTCCCATAATGCCTTCCACAGAGGACACACATGATAGGCATTCAATAAACCATTTGACCTTTTGAATCCACAGTCAGCTACATGACCTGGTCCAGACAATGGTTAAAAAATGCTTCTCAACAGGTGACACTCAAGTTATTGAAGGAGTGTGAAATGACAAAAATAACATATTAAATAACACTAACTCACACAGTGAGAACATTATTCCATTTTCAATTTTCTCTCAACCTTTCTGAATAAATCAAGAAGAAATTCTCAGTTTGGTACTAGTGTACCTTACCACTTATCTAACACTAACATCTCCTTTTTGTGAAAAAAAGAACAGGCCTCAGGCTCAGATTCTTTTTTAGCCTTTTGAGTCTAAAACTGTGATTTTGCCTTCAAAGTTTTGGGGTTAAGACTCCTAATTATAGCATATGATCTTTTGCTTCCCCTGTAATACATTTAAGTAAACTGAAAAGTCAGTTAAATTATTAAAATAAAAAAGATTTAGTAAATTTCGGAAAGGTGAGTTTACAAATGATTCAAGCATGGGAAACACTGCTTATACACTCTTGTTAAACATTTTCTCCTAAACCCTGGTGATTAGCTTTGACCTGGAGCTTTGCCTGGGATCTGAGGATGGACAATGAGCAAGTTAGCACTGGTTCTGGGGAAGGGGTGGGGAGCAGAAAGGTTCTGAACAGTGAGGCTCAAAGGAAAAAAAAAAAAAAAAAAAAAGGCCCTGAGTTTCATGAACACATAAATCCTCTGTAATCATCTCCCAAATCAAGGACAGCCCCACGCACCCTTTCCTCACAGACTGCCTCTCTCTCAGAGCGGTGTACTAAATACAGATCACAGCCCCAATGTGGTCATTTTAAAATGTGATCAGAAACTAATCTAAATTCTTAGTTTTAGTTTTTCTTAGGGACAGTCAACCAGGGAAATTACATTGCCAATGATGTCTGCAAAAAATAATTATAAAGAAGTTTTTTGTTACCTATTAATATCAATTGCCAGACACTCTTAACAGCATGAGGAAAAGAAGTGACTCTGATCTTTCAGTTTGTACATTCTAAAAGAGATAAGACAAAACAATAGTTGCTTCGGGGAAGAAGCAGGCTGTTATTTTTGTGGTAAACAAAATAGCATTGGGTAAGTCCTGTTATTATCCGATAAGGTACCAAGAAAGATTGATGGCTGAGGTTAGAATTTCAAGAGGTTTATCCTAAATGGAATTGGGTGGAGAGAAAAATAGCAGACATAGAGGAGAAGGTTGTTGCAATGTTAGGAATAGATCCACCAAGGAGGAGGTCAGGTCAGAAAAAACCAAATGAAGAACCTTGCAGCAAGAAGGCTAGGAATAAGCTCTCCAGCTGAGGGCTGGTCAAGATCACAGAAGCTCAGACACTGCCATAAATGATTTAGACAATTGCACACAAAGTTATAAATGCATTTTATTTAATACATAAATATATACAGAGATATCAAGATTGAGGCAAGCTTAATTCTTCCAACCAATCACTTAGACTTTGTGTGAGTGGAAGACTCTAGCTAATCTCTAAGAATTGGGGGAGTAGAAATATTGGGGGAGTAGAATTGGTTATAAAACGATCTGGTCTGCCAAAGACCTGGGTATACACCAACATTGATAAATAGGGCAAAGTGGCCTGTCACTAACTACTTTGACTTTTTTGGGTGTGGGGGAGAGGAGACCAGGGTTTGAACCCAGGGGTGCTTAATCACTGAGCCATATCCCCAGCCCTTTTTTATATTTTATTTAGAGATAGGGTCTCACTGAGTTGCTCAGGGCCTCCCTAAGTTGCTGAGGCTGGCTTTGAACTTGGATCCTTCTGTCTCACCCTTCTGAGCTGCTAGATTTATAGGTATGTGCCATTGTGGCCAGCTACTTTGGCATTTTGAGTTTTATATTTTCAATAAGAACTGTGCATTCATGGGTTTTGGAAAACACATTCACTCACCAGATGTGACTATGATATGAATAAAATTTTAAATCCTATATTTTTAAAATAAGGCAATAGAAATCTTTGTTACCAATAAAGCTACAGTTGTTAATTTCTACATGCAGACTGATTACACTCATGTATCACCACATTATAAAATAAAATATGTATTAATAGTAGTAAATGCAATGAAGAGCATGAAATGGGCAGTTACTTATATGATGTGACAATTATATCCCAATGTCCTAAGTTATATGTTTTTTTGGAGCTTTTCCTTAGCAAAAAGTCATAGTTACACATGCCAGAGGTTCAAGCTTCCAAGATCTCTGGAACCAAATACCCTTAGTGAGACTCTTCTATAGTTTCATAAAGTTTGCAATGAAATAACTTTATACTAATATTTATGGCAAATTATGCAACCAGGAAACTGATGTAGACATCTATGCAAACCCACAAGTGTAAAAAACAAAGATTAATGTTTGCCCTTTTAATTTTTTTGTTTTTATACCTAAAGTGATGTTGATGTATTCAGATTCACAGCTGTTACATTTCACAACTGGAAGTTCCCTTGAAGACCCTGCTGTCTGGGTTCAAACATCCTAGCTACTAGGCTATATCCTAGACATATGCTTTGGGGAAGACATCTCAGTTTTTCTGAGGTTCCACAGGAAACAGCTAAGCTAGACATACCCACCTTACAGGACTCATTTGGGATAAGATGGGGCATTGCATGTCAAGACTGTAACTGCCTGGCAGAGTGTAACAGGCTGTTAACGCAAGCTCTTGTCAGCATCATCAGCAACAGCTTCATTATCCTTAAAGGGCTGAGTGAGGACTTGACCAACATCAGACAGTTAGTAAGAGGCAGAGTTGGGACTTGTATCAAGGTTTCCTGAACTTTCATCCAGTGCTGTAGCCACTAAACCACAATTGCCAGTGGTGTTTCAAGCAGTTTTTAGGAGCACATTTTTAAGAGATTGATTAATGTGGCACAGGCTCCAGCTTCTGCTCAGTTTCATCTCAACTTTGCAGGGAAGCCTTAGGAACTGCGTGTGATGTGAGATGGAATTACATTTGAATGGCGTCTTTAAGCCAGTTGGAGAAATTCCTCTTGTGTTCCATTAGTTTAATTATGACATAGTTAAACAGACCCTGAGAAATTTCAAACCTGGGAACATTTGCCCGCAGAGGCACGAATGCTCTGGCAGTAGCTCTTAATCACATTCCTCAGTCAGGTGTCAAGCAGAACACAGGCACCGGCACACAAGCAAGTTTTGTTTAGAATACCTCAAAAAGCCAGCCAAGTGGCAAATGTGGACATCTGTGCTAGACTGTGGCTGTCCTGTTTTTTCAGTCTAATCTGTCAAGATAACCATTTCCCCATTCTCTTAAACAAACACAGACTTCCTTGTTTAAACACTATAACAGTTCTAACAGAACACACAGCTTTTAATCATTCTGTGTTAAGTACACTGGCAAGAGCCTGAGAAAAGAATCAAAACATCTTAAATGTAAACTGGCTGATTTTGCTACTTTGCAAATCCCAGAAAGCAGAAGAGAGAAACCTGAAATTCCAGATAAAAGGAATAGACCATGGTAGGAGAAACTGTTGTGAGTTTTAAATTTTTAATTGAATTAGAAATGCAATCGCAAACCCAGTTTGGCTTCTAATAGAGAGAAAGAGAAGGAGGGGCAGGACAGAGGAAGGAGAAGGAAACCTGATCATGTTTTATGTTTTTCTTCTGCAAAAAGCTTTACATTGAAGTCCACTTGTTCCAATTGTTTTGTATGTATTTATAACAGCAACAGCAGTGCCAGAGCAGCAGGCTGTTCTTAGAAAAGCTGTTTAAACACAAGCACGGTTGCTTCATGCAAGTTACCTCTCTCGTGCAAGTCCTTCAGCATACAGCTCGGTCACAGACAGCGCACATTCTTCTTCATTGATAAGGTGCTCTGGGTCATTTCCTAATATTTGAGAATAGAAATGGGAAGGCGGTGGCCGGTGGGGGAGGGGGGCCTTTCATGGTGGAACAAGCAGGGGGAACCTTGACAGAACTGAAGCTGGGCCCACTACTCTCGATTCTACTTGAAAATATCCAAACTCACCCTAATACAGGGACTTAAAACTTACATAAAAACTGATGTTTTCTACTTAGAGAAAAATGATGGCTGAATAATCCAAATGTTACATTGTCCATGCTTGGAAATGGTTCAAGTATAGACTTTGAGATGTAACCAACTGGAGGGCACATTGACAATATATAATTTCATCATATGACTTTAGACAAGTCAACACATGTTGGCGTGGATGTGGGGGAAAAGGCACACTTGTACATTGCTGGTAGAATTGCAAATTGGTGCAGCCACTCTGGAAAGCAGTATGGAGATTCTTCAGAAAACTTGGAATTGACCCACCATTTGACCCAATCATCCCACTCCTCATTTTATACCCAAAGGGCTTAAAATCAGCATACTACAGTAATGTAGCCACATCAATGTTTATAGCAGCTCAACTCACAATAGCTAGATTGTGGAAGCACCCTAGATGCCCTTCAACTGATGAATGAATAAAGAAACTGTAGTATATATACACAATGAATATTATTCAGCCATAAGGAAGAATAATATTATGGCATTTGCAAATAATGGATGGAATTGGAGAATATCATGCTAAGTGAAATAAGCCAAACCCAAAAAACCAAAGTCCAAATGTTTTCTCTGATAAGTGGATGATGATATATAATGGGGGTGGCGGGGTGGCGGGGTAAGAGAAGAATTTAAGAACTTTAGATTACGTAGAGGGAAATGAGAGGGAAGAGGGGTGGGGGTATGAAAGATGGTGGAATGAGACACATCATTACCCTATGCACATGTTTGCTTACACAAAAGGTATGAATCTACACTGTATACAACCATAGAAAGGAAAAGTTGTACCCCATTTGTGTACAATGAATGAAAATGCAGTCTGAAACAATAAAAAATGAACAAAATTAAAAAATAATAAATAAAACTTTCTGAGCCTTTGTCTCTTTATCTGTGAAATGGGGATAAAATCTCTTTCACAGTTCTTGAGATTGAAGGAGATGTATTTGCAATAGTTAATGCTTTATAAAGTTTGCACATATTAAATACAATATCCATTAACACTTTTCATAACTGAATAATGTAAAATTCTGACTGACATAGAATGTAGGTTAACAGAGTTTAGTATAACACAGGAATTGCCAATTTCATACCATTAGAAATTATTTTTTATTATTATTATTATTATTATTATTATTATGGTACTACAGATTTAACCCACAGAGGTCTTTACCATTGAGTTGCATCCCGAACCCTTTTTTTTATTTTGAGGCAGGATCTAAGTTGCTTAGGACTAGGCTAAGTTACTAAGGCTGACGTCAAACTTGCAATCCCTTATATCAATTTATTCAGTCACTGGGATTACAGGTGTACACCACTCACCCAGATAAAAATGAATTTGGCACTGAAATGCTAAGCCTGTTTCAGAAATATAATGCTCTGAGTGTCAGTCACAAGTAAAATTCCTTATGAAAAGATAGCCAAATTTTGTACAATTCTCCCAGTCATCTCAACACAACCAGCTGGGCGACTGTTGGGCGCAGAGAGACCCCAGTCTGTAAGCTCTGGTATTTGGTTGGTTTGTAGACTGTGCCCAACTCACCGACGACTGGAGGGCAACAGAAGACTGGTCAGTCACATCTTCCCCTTGAATAGCACACTCAACTGTTGAGAGCAGAGGCATCAAAGACCAGCAGGGGCTAAATTTCCATAGCTGCAAAGTTCTGGAGTCAGGAGCAACAGGGCCTTGTGCTGACCAGTTAAGGGCACCAGGCCAATAGACCTGAATGCAGTAATCATTCTGTTTCCTTATGAATACCTACATTAAATACCCTAATTGAAGTAGGCCAAATTTATATAAGTTGTTTTACAACCTGACATCTAACAATATCTTTAAGTGATTCAGAAGGTACTTAAAGGGACTGGGGTTGTGGCTCAGTGGTAGAGCACTTGCCTGGCATGTGTAAGACCCTGGGTTTGATTCTCAGCACCACATATAAATAAATAAATAAATAAATAAATAAATAAATAAATAGAAGGTACTTAAATATCTCAAAACACTAGAAGGTCAGAATTATTCACATCAAGATGAGCAGAGATATCCAGTTACTTCCTATTCAAACTTTGTGTCTCAATTCTGATAGCTGCTACCACACAGTGGATGATGACACTAATTAAGGTCTGTTGGTCTCAATCTATATGCTTTAATTAAACAAATATTTATTTAAAAGTACTGATGTGAGGCACATTGCTAAATATTGTGAACAACTAAAAAAAAATGAGGTTTCCCTACTCTAACAAAAATTGCAACTTAATGGGATTTAACAATCTCATCCTAAGTACAAGATAGAATGTGATAAATGCTTTAGGAGACAAGAAAAAGTGTTACTATGATGCAGAGGAGGAAGAAATGACAACTTGGATGGCGAAGCATGCCAGGAATCAGGGAGACTGTGGGAGGGCAGACTCTGAACATCTTCAGAGAACTTTCCGGGGAAAAGGTGAAGTCATGATAGGTAGAAGAAACAGCATGAGCAAGAACAGTGAGCACTACTTAGGGAACAGCAAGCATCATCGATGGGGTCATATGTAGACAACTTGTAGTGAGAGATAAAGAAAGAAGGAGGCTCCAGGCAGAGAATGAAGGACCTGAAATGCCAGAATAAAGAATTCAGAATTTATTTACTAGGTTATGGAGTCTAGTAAGAGTTTTGAGCGTGGAATAATACAATCAGCTGAGTTGGAATCTCACATATGCTTCCACACTTGAATAACTTTTCTACAAAAAAAATGACTTTATCAAAATATCTTTATGAATAAAATAGCATAAAACTGTAAAATATGAATAAGCAATAGAAACACAATAATGAAAAAGTAAATAATATAATATCTAGGCATAATATGTTACCCACTTCACTTTATCAGAGAAAGATGTCAATTTTCTCCCCTAATAATCACTTTAGGTTGATTCCTACAACCAATATTCCCTTCTTTACAGAGCTTAGAGCAGACTATTCTATTCATCTGGTTCTTACCTTAGGCTGCAGCACGGAGTAGATATAAAGAGTACGAGCTAGTTTGCACTGAAGCTGCAATTTTCATCCATAATTGCTGTCATAAAAATCGGCATAGTCTTTTTGGTGAGCAATTTGGCATGTGTATTAAGAGCTATGAAATGTTCATACCCATCGATCCAGTATGCCCACTTCTGGGTCCACATAGGCTGAGCACATTTTAAAAATTAGGATGAAGTAATGTGAATTCATATAATCCAAATACTCTGTAGTAACATCTAATACATAGTAATATCACATATTATACAGTAATATAGAAGTGCAGTATGACTTACATGTGTGAAAGAAAATGAACTGAAGCTGAAACTTTTTTTTAAAAAAAGGGAAGATTTCTTTTAAAAATGACAAACCACCTATTTCATGAAAAGCTATTTTAAATAATAATTATGAAGACTGAGGAGGAACTACAGCAATGTGTCTGTATTAAACATAGACAAACCATACCACTGATCACAAACTACATAAATATTAATTCATATAAGAGACTGGATAAAGACAGGTGAAAAGAACAATACCATTGTGCTAGGATAATCTTATTAAAAGCATGGGGTTTTTCTTTATTTTGTCCCCCAAAATGCTATTGTGATGTTGTAATTATCAAAGAATAAAGATAAAAGGATTAAGAACAGACCTCTGAGAAGAAGCCAATGGGATCTCTATGGGAGCTTCTGAAGAGGGCAACCAAAAAAGGATTTTGACAGGGAAGGAGGATGAATGTAGGACATTTCATTGAGTGGCAGTTCTAGAACACAAATCATCAAACTGCACCCTCTGAAGTCTATGCAGATTATGGTCTCTCCTTTTTTCTTTCTTTCTTTGGGGATAAGAAGCAGGAAATAAGTCATAGAATATTATAAATAAAATCAGCTACCAGCTGACATCAGGACCATAGATTTAGACACAAATCTATTTCATTCTCTTTTTAAGAGAACCAGTAAAAATAATAAAATGTTTCCTGATCTATCAGGCAAGACAAAGATAAGACCTTCTTAACTGTTGGTTACAAAGAGTCAAACCATTCTCTCCACATATCTAAAAAAAATCTTATCTATAGAATTATTCAAAAGTACACCATATGTACAATAAGTAAAAGAATAAGAAAGTAAAGTGTTGTTATGGTTTGGATGTGAGGTATCCACCAAATGTTCAGATCTGAGCCAATGCAAGAGGGCTCAGAGAGGAAATGATTGGATTGTAAGAGCCTTAACCCAGTCAATGAATTATCCCCTGATGGGATTGAGTGGTAACTGGAGGCAGGTGAGGTGTGGCTGGAGGAGGTGGTGCATTGTGTGTGTGGCTCTGGGGTATATATTTGTATCTGGCAAGTGGAGTGTCTCTGTCTGTTTCCTGATTGTCATGTGAGCTGCTTCCTTCTGCCACACTCTTCTGCCATGATGTTCAGCCTCACCTCTAGCCCAGAGGAATGGGACCTGCTGTCCATGAACTGAGACCTCTGAAATCATGAGCCCCCAAATAAACTTTTCCTCCTCTACACTTCTTCTGATCTGGTCTTTTGGTCACAGCACTGAAAAAGCTGACTCAAACAAGTATCATCAAATAAAATATAGCAAATTATTACTTAGCAAGGATTTAAACATTATTCAATAATTCATGTTCTGCTGGTATCAAGACAGTCTTAAAGTGAAGGTCTGTTTCAAAGGCAATTAGTACTATTAAATGAAAGTTTTGCTTTGGGGACTTTCATTATTTACATAATATTCTTATCATTAATTTAGATTAGACATTTAACTGTGCTGCTACCGTGCATATTATTTAAGACAGAAACAGATATTCTTTCCTGTACCCATTTCCATGTGCAGCTTCTTCCCACTGAGACATGGCTGCTTAGACCTGGTCCTGTGCGTTGGGGTTATTTTTTTGGGTGTGCAAACATCTTTAACCCTGACAATTGCAATGAAGGTATAGAAAAAGAATGCCGAGTCTCGGCAGTATTTCACACTTCATTCCAGGAAGAAGCAAAGGTTAAGAACAAAGAAAATGAGGCAGACAACCATGTGTGGCCAAAAGAAAGGCTCACTTCTGCAAAGTCTAATTCCCCTGACACAAACAGAAGAAAGGCCCATGAATGAGATCAGGGACACTTCCTGCAATCACTTTTGGAAAAACAAGTCATCCGTGCTGGAGTTCAGGGCCACATTGCAAAATGTTTCTGAACTCCTAGTGACGGCGCACTGATGCAGGTCCAAGGGACAGGACCAAACAGGCTTCTCCAGACTTGACCCATGAGCCCTCTCAGAACTCCCAGCACCCACTCTGTGCATGCTAATGAAATTGAAACCTCCGATTACGCAACATCCAGAGACCGTCAAAAATGTTCTAGATGCAGTGGGCTTGATTTGTGAGGGAGAACCCTTTCTTCAGGAATCACAAGGTGGAATCAAGTTGGTTTGGGGTTTAACAAAAGTTTATAAATGTTAAAAGGAGGTGATTCTGGTTTTGGCAGTGCCCAACTCAGGGAGGATAAGACTCAGCAAAATCATTTTGCAGATGAACTCTGAAGTCAGAAAGAGTTTTTTAAATTATATTTTAATCCATGGATTAGTGCACTCAAATTCTTTTAGGAATCTTTTTCTCAGTAAATTATTTTTGCTCTTCAGGAGTGATTCTAGTTAGGGAATATGACATCAATTCCCAGAGTAGCCTTAACTCATGATAGGTTGAAAGGCTTGAGATTACAATATTTGATATAAGAACAAGGTTCCAATGATCAGACACTGATTATCATTATGCAACTATTTTATGAACAAATCAGCCTCTAAATTACTGAACACTGAACAATAAGTCCTAGATTTCTACAGAAATTCTACATTAAAATCAGATGTGTAGCTGGGCACAGTGGCATACGCCTGTAATACCAGTGGCTCAGGAGGCTGAGACAGGAGTTCAAAGCCAGCCCCAGCAAATGTGAGGTGTTAAACAACTTAGTGAGACCCTATATCTAAATGAAATACAAAATAGGACTGGGGATGTAGCTCAGTGGTCAAGTGCCCCTGAGTTCAATCCCTAGTACCACCCTACAAAAAAACAAAATATCAGATATGTATATCTTCATTTTAATTTTGTTTTTTGATGGTGGTTGCATGAATAAATGTCTTTTTAAACCCTCTGTTAAAAAATAATAATTGAAAAGAGCCTGGAGCAGTATTTCACTACATGCCAGAGTAGTAGCCATCTCTGCCAAGGCAGAAATTACTGGTAGAGTGATTAGGTATTATTCCAAAAATATTCCCCCAACCCCAATTCAAAGTAAGGTTCCCATGAGGTCAGGTGTCTCTGCAGACTGAGTGGTAATTCTTTAGGATTTCAGAAACAAAGATATCTCCCTCCAGGTAATTTGACAATACAGTAGATGTTCTGTTAACTGATACTCCAAAAGTCAAATTCTCAGACTCCTTGATATTTTCCCAGCCCTGATTCTTGGCCATCACATGTAAATGGCTCATCTCATTGCTAACAGACTCCTCTCTGGATGGAATATGGGAATGCTTCTGTACTCATTATTTATACTATACACTTAGAATAAGTTTCATTACACCAAGAATAAGTTTCATTGATTCTCAAAACTGTTTATTCTTTGTTATTATGATTACACAATTTATTTAGTATTTAAAATAAACAAAAAAGTGGCAGAAGAAAGAAATTTGCATTTTTTATGAAAAAAGGTTAGTTTTTTTTTAAACATCAAATTAGGTATGAGAGAGTTGTAAATGATGGATGGATAGCATGCAAGTTTAAGAGGATGTTTCTCTCAGACTGCTTCAAAAATTTCTTTAAGTTTCTGTTCCACTTAAAAGAAACTAAAACCAAAGAAACCATGCAGTTGCTAATGCAAAAAAGAAGAGGCAGAAAACTAATCAATGGTCTAGAAGGTGTTCCATTAACACACATTTATATGCTTTAAGGTTAAAGAAAATGTTTAAGATATGTGTGTGCCTCACGCATGATTCTGTTTGAATTGAATTTCTTTTTGTTAACTCACAAGCTACCAATCCTGAGAATTTGGAATAGGAGGATTTCTACTGCAGTGTGTAGGGTGGCTTGGAGTGAAAGAGCTGGGAACCAGATGCAGGACTCAGGAAGCTATCAGTCAGAGGAAGAAAGAATGACCCAGACCATGATAATGACAGGAGAGGTGTGTAAGAAAGGATGTGTAAGAAAAATTTTGCAGAGTAGAAATTACAAGTTTCTGAACACATGAGAGGATTTAACCATACTCCAAGGTCTGAGCACAGTGGGAGGGAGGGAGGGACTTGGCACCTTGGAAAGACACATGGAGTGCAGGAGAAGAAGCTTATTTGATGGAGGAAAAGGGACTTGTGGTTTGGGTTTACCAACTCCAAGACTGATAAAGACTATAGGTAGAGACACCCTGTTGTTAGAAAGTGCTTAGAAATATAGGACTGAAACACAGGAGAGAGCTTAATAACAAAAATAGGGGCAGGCTGGGGTTGTGGCTCAGTGGTAGAGCACTAGCCTTGCATGATTTAGGCACTGGGTTTGATCCTCAACACCACATAAAAATAAATAAATAAAATAAAGGTGTTGTGTCAATGTACAACTAAAAAAGAATTTTAAAAAAAGAAGTAGGTGGCATGAGGAAAACTCTATGGTCGAAGGCAAATTATTTAAGAAAAGCCACATAGGAGACAGAAGAGTTCAAAAAATATACATGAAAATTACAACAGGATCAGGTCTCGAAGGGAGCAAAGAGTTGGGAAGTAGCAGATGGTCAGGGACACAGGTTACAGGGATGTGTCATTCAATCTGTCAGCCACCAAGCTTCAATTAATAAAGTACACTCAGTAGAAAGATGAGAAGATACATCAAATTTCCAAATGCTAAAGATTCAGTAAGAAAGAAGAGGCATGAGCAATAGAATGTTCATGAAATTCAATGGTAAAGAGAAAGGAGGTGTTATGCCTTTGGGAGTAAAATGGTTGACCAATTGAGATTGTTTAGGATAATCAAAGTCTGAACTGATAATATTCATGTGAGAAGGGAAGAAAGCAGTAAATACAGAGTTGGTAAAGTCAGTAAAGAGAATAGGGACTCCAAGGTGGTATAAGGCAGAGAAGCAAGAGAGGAGAAAATCTGGCAAAAAGGAAATGACCTCCTGTGTTGGCTTTCCATCACTGTGATGAAATACATGAGATAAATTTACTTAAAAAGAGGAAAGCTTTATCTTGGATCAAAGTTTTCGAAGTTTCATTCCATGGTTACTTGTGTTGCTTTTGGGCCTGTGGAGAGGCGGTACATTATGGCTGGAGTGTGTGGTGGAATAAAGTGCTCATCTCATATTGTTAAGAAAGAAAAGAGTTATCTTTATAGAGTCTCAATATCCCTTTAAAGACACATTCCCAGTGCTCCAACTTCCTCCCAGGAGGCCTCATTTCTACCACCTTCTAATAACACCCTGTGCCGGAGACCAAATCTTTAACACATGGGCTTTGGGGCAGGGGGTGCATTTCAGATCCAAACTATAGTGCTTCCTTTCTTAAAGGAGGCAAGACAAGAGGGAAACTGAAGTGTTTCTGTCTTCCAGCCTCCATTTTCTTACTAAAGTCTCCTCAGAAAGTGGCCAAATCAATGTTTAGTGAATAAAAGTGTCAAAGGTCAACTAGTATGATTCCTAAGGATAGAATTGGGGATCGAATTGATAACAGCATGATAGGTGTTGTAGTTTGGATGTGAGGTGTCCCCCAGAAGCTCACATGCGAGACAATGCAGGAAGGTTCAGAGGAGAAATGATTGGGTTGTGAGAGTCCTAACCCAATCAGTGAATTAATTCCTGATGGGATTAATTGAAGTGGTGGGATGTGACTGGAGGAGATTGAAATTGAGGTGTGGCTTTGGGGTATATATTTTGTATCTGGAGCGTGGAGTTGCTCTCTCTCTGCTTCCTGATCTCATGTGAGCTGCTTCCCTCTGCCACACTCTTCTGCCATGATGTTCTGTCTCAACTCAAGTCCTGAGGAATGGAGCCAGCCTTCTATGGACTAAGACCTCTGAAACTATGGGCCCTCAAATAAACCTTTCTTCCTCTACAGCTGTGCTGATTGGGTCATTTAGTCAGAGCAGCAAAATAGCTGACTAAAACAACAGGTAAAAGGCACACTTATCAAATGGACAACTGATTAGCACACCCAGTGAAATGAGCACTCAATGCCACTTAAGAAACATCCATTATTGAAAAAATGTTCTAGCCTGGGTAAAAGTTATATAAATCACAGTCACTGGTATGAATATTCAAAGGAGTGAATTCAAAATTTCTGGTTTTCTCTTCAGGTTCTGCAGAATCTAGAGACCCACTTTTTCTGGGGACAAACACAATGGGGAGTGGCATAGATAATGTTTTAATCAGCTTTTTCGCTGGCGTGACTAAATGATCTGACCAGCACAATTATAGAGTAAGAAAGGTTTATTTGAGAACTCACATTTTCAGAGGTCTTAGTCCATAGAAGGCTGGCTCCATTCCTCAGGGCTCAAGATGAGGCAGAACATCATGGCGGAAGAGTGTGGCAGAGGGAAGTAGCTCACATGAAATCAGAAAGCAAAGAGAGAGAGAGAGAGAGAGAGAGACTGCACTCTTCAGATACAAAATATATACCCCAAAGCCACGCACCAATTCCAGTCTCCTCCAACCACACCCTATCACTTCAATTAATCCCACTGATTGGGTTAAGACTCTTACAACCAAATCATTTCTCCTCTGAACCTTCTTGCATTGTCTCAGATGTGAGCTTTTGGGGGGCACCTCACGTTCAAACCATAACAGGTAATAATATAATCACTTGGGGAACCGCCTTTACTGAATAATTTCTCCTTCTATTTCTCCCAGTATTGACTTCAGCTCTTCTGTACACAAATATTCTATAGTTATAGGAATTTCTTGTTTGTTTGGGGTCTTTGTTTGGAACTGGGGACTGAATCCAGGGGTGCTTTACCACTGGTTATATTCCCAGTCCTTATTTTATTTTATACATATATTTTTTGAGACAAAGTCCCACTAAATTGCAAAGGTTCTCACTAAGTTTCTGTGGCTGACTTCAAATTTGCAATCCTCCTGCCTCAGCCTCTGGAGTTGAGAGAATTACAGGTGTGGTGAGCAGGCCTGATACTAGGTTGGTGTTTCCTAACGAGGCCTCACCTAACTACTTGTATTTGCTGTTTGAAAAGCAAAGCTTTGTCGTGACAAGAATGATGATTTCCAGCTCTCCCTGCTAGAGTGGGTCACCTGGTGGACCCTCCTTACCTGTTCTCAGTCACTTAGAAAGGTGCCAAATTCGATCATGAAGAAGCTGGGCTCACTTTTTCTTTGTAGAAACTTTGTAGCTGAGTCATTTAGAAGTATATGTGATAGGACTCATCCTTGACCAGGTTAGTTCAATCTTACACTAAAGCATTTCAAGTGCACTGAGTAATCGTGCATGTTGGAAAAGACATTCTCTGTTTCTAGTGTACATGAACACTTGTCCACACTGGTCTTACCAACAGGTGGAAGAAAAGCATGTTGTGGATTGGTGGGGGAGGGCTCCCAATGCCTCCTTCTCCCTTGAGGAGAAGATCCCAAATAGCCCTATTTTCTTTCTATTCATGAGACCACAGTGGTTTTATGAGTCACCTTTAAGATGAGAATAACCACAAGAGAGATTATTGTTAACACCTTATAAATTGGTGTATCGAATTAGCCTGTTAGCTGAGGATATTTAGATCCAGAAAGACTAAAGACAGAAAGGCAAGAGCAGTATATAGTCCAGACTCTAGACAGATCTAAAAGGACAACAGGCCTGGACAGCTGCAACCCAAGATGACAGATCCTAAGGCAGTCGGCCTGGTTCACTGGAGCAGATATAGAAGCAATTACACTGGCCAGGTGCAATGTTGTGTGCCTGTAATCCCAGCTACTTGGGAAGTGAGGCAGGAGGATCCCTGGTTCTAGGCCAGTCTGTAGTGAGACCTTGTCTGAAAATACAATAAAAAGGGCTAGGGAAGTACCTCAATGGTAGAGTGCTTGCCAAACATACATGAGATCTTGAGTTTAATTCCAAGTGTTAGGGAGAGAGCACCAGAGTGAGGGAGAGAGGGAGGGAGGGAGAGGATTATACATGCCAAGTGAGGAATGTTTCTGTACTTACCAAAGGACCCAGGGGCTTGCAGACTGGGACCATCCCAGGAGAAATATATAATAAGGTCACCTGGCTTGTAGCCTACGATAAGGCTGCTCCACAGAGAAAATTCTGGTCTGATGACCCCAGCAGCCATCTGTTTTCTTCTTTGGTAGGA
The DNA here is from genome assembly GCA_020662805.1 of Glaucomys volans. Classification (NCBI taxonomy): domain Eukaryota; kingdom Metazoa; phylum Chordata; class Mammalia; order Rodentia; family Sciuridae; genus Glaucomys; species Glaucomys volans. The sequence goes on from JAJEJO010000234.1 coordinate 112,790, forward strand.
GCCCAGTTGTTTGGCAGAGGGGAGTAGGATGCCAGGGGGGCAATTAGGCCAGATGATACTTAAACCTCCTCTAACATTGAGATTCTGTGATGATGTAAAATATTGCTGAAAGAATACTGCCTACACTTAGGACTTCAAAGGTTTTGGTTAGTTAAGACTCTCTTACAATAAAGATTTGGATTTTTTAAACTATGCAACAATCCCAGCTCAATTTTCTACCTATTTCTTGACTGTTAGTATAGAAAAACCTGAAGTTTGTAAATGTATTCTAATTAGCATTTGAGGGATCCTTGTACCCTCATGGACATGTTGGTGTTATTTTGAGATAGGAGAAGGAATGAAAAAATAATATTTACTGAGCAAATCTTGCACCCTTTAAAATTTGCTACCTTATTTAATTCTCTTTCATGCCCATTTCGTTTGGCTATCCACATTTTATAGATGAGAGAATGGATTTCTTTCAGGTTAAATAACTTGACCAGAGACCTAGTATCACAGCACACAGATTCAGGTTTTTACTAGATTTTTTTATATATGTACCAAAATCTCATGCTTCTTCTGTTGTGTCCTGTACCACACTCTGAGTTATAAAATAGGCACTTTTCGATGGATCCCATCCCATCACTCCATATTCAATGGCGAAAGTCATATAAGCTTTTAAAGACATTCCTAAAACAAGAATAGTCCCTGTTAAGTATCTTTGATCAAATAAGGAAATTGTTTTGCTTTGTCTATTCATAGGAGGAATTTCAACTGATTGAAATGTGGTAAATTATTAATGAACTTTAAGTGCTAGATATTAACATACAGTTGTGTTTGTCTTATAAGTTAAAACAAAGATTCAAAAGCCAAGATGCAATGAGGTCCTTTAGAAAATAATGTGGTACTCTAAAATATTCTCAGTATGACTAATGTTGCATATCCAAATAGGATGCTTTAAAAAAATCGTTACTCTGGTTCAAAATTCCTGTTCATGTCACAGTTGCAAATACTTATTTACTTTGGTGTTTAAATTAAATGTTTACTAAAGTAACAAACAGATTCCCTTGAAATGTGGTGACAGACTTGCTAGCAATGATATGCTCATATGTTTTTTAAATCTTATTCTCTGAAAAAGTAGGCCATGACTTTCCTTAAGTTAGAGTGAAAGTGAAAAAGTAGGTTGTATCCCACATAATTTAAAATAATTTCTAAGTTATATGTATACATGCATATATATACAAATATGTATACACACACAGACACATATGTAAAACATAGTTGACTGCTTTCTCCATGAGGTTTGAGTCCTACAAGCATGCTTCTCCAAAAGTATGATTCTTCATAATGAAGATTAATCATTGATTATTTAAGGCTTTAACTGTTCTTCTTTAAGAACTTCTAAGAATAGAAGACACTGGTCTTTATTTCTTGGATTATGTCCTACTCTGGAAATTCGCAGAAGACCATCCACCCTTTGCACTACAACTATGACCTTCAGACTGGAATATCTAATGTGGTCCAGCTCTACCCAACTTTCATTAACAAGCTTGATGTACTGAGATTTTAGATTAAAAAGTGGTAAAGCACATAATTCATTACTTAACATGGACTTTGTAAATAACTGGACCAAAAGAGAAGAAGAACATCATCTTTTTCTTCTTTTATTGTGCCAAGAATTAAATCGAGGCCCCATGCAGCCTAGACAAGGGTTCCACCACTGAGTTACATCCTCAGCCCCAAGGGGTGCTTCATTCCAAGAATTGTTGAACCTTCATAGGCATTAACCAACCTTTTCTACAAAGATAGGTTCCAGATGAATCCGAGAGTTGGGAAAACCATGCCAAATAGGAAATTCTGAGGACACTTCAAAGTAACTGCTGCTGCCCTATAACAATTTTTGACTTAATGTCTTGGAAATTTTTTTCCCATGGACATATATCTGATTTTATAATAGACATCAATAGGGAAATGGGATTTGCTTTGCAGAAATTCACTTTATAGCCAAATTTGCTAGTATGCATCTATTTCATAGAGTGAGAGATGAATTTATTTATGTTCATATCTATCATCTCTATATTGGCCTACCTCTCTGGGCCTTCATTCATGCAGATCTGACAGGAGAAAATTGACTCAGGAGAACATGGTTAATTCAACAAATATGTTGGACCTTGTTTGAGAAAGTTCAACATAACATTTATAACCATCTTGCTGAATCCTTTTAAATAGAGTGTATCATGTAATCGTCTCCCCATGCCAACCCTCTCTACCTAAAAAATTAAACTAGCTAATGAACAAAGTATTCTCATTGCATAATTCTGACCCTTGTTTCACAGATTATAAGATAAACGTTTAGCAACAGCATTGTTTGATTTTCCCAAGATTATGAAATTACTGAGTATAGGCATAATCTGAAAGATCTTTCATGCCTTTTAGCTCCTAAACCCACTTTTTTTTCACCAATTCAACTACATTATCCCGCTTGTTCTACCTTAAAACTATAGTACCCATTTTCCTCCTTTTTCTTGTACATAATTCTTTTTTCTTTCTTGTCGTTGAATTTATTTTCTCACTTCTTGAACCACCTGAACAAAAAAGATTCATGAACTCCACATTCTCAGCATTTCTAGCTTCCTTTTCTTTCATTGCTTCTAAATTCTCTGATTAGAAATAAAATGCTGACCAAGCTTGATTTCAGGTCAGAGCAGTCTTTAAGTCAAATTGCAAAACGGAAACTGTGTGGTGGGGAGGGGCAGGAAGAAGCAAGGACAGAAGAGTCCAGACACCAAGGTGGGGTCTCTGAGTAGGACTCACAATGCCTCCTATGAGACAGGAAGGAGTCCTGAAGCAGCAGAGTCGTTCATTGGAGCTTTAGATTATTCACTTTCCTAACTAATCGATAATTGTTATAATTAAAATTGATAGCTGCAAATAACATGACAGAGGGCTGCTGCCAGAATACTGATTGTGTCTTTGGCTTGGAAAGATAGGCAGCAGCGTGGAACACTGATTTTCCAATTTGCTTTTAGCTGTGTGCAAATTGCTTTAGCTGTATCCAGCTGATTTAGACCTTGCCTGGAGGTGCGCTAGATTAATTGGGAGCCACACATTCATTGCTTACAGAATGGACTTTGTAATTGGCAAAATTTGTTAGTGCCAGTTATAAAATAACTATATAGTTCTGTTTTTAGCTGTCCTTTCATTACTCTTTCTGTAAGAGGGGAGGGGAGACAATTAGAATTCATCTGATAATTAAGATGGGCACTTTCACATAAGGATTCAAAGAAACGTGTCATCGGTTCCTGTTTTATACAAGTAAACACTAGTATGAACATGGTATTGATTTTTTCAAAAACTGAAAAAGTACTGGAGCACACACATGAGTTTTTCCATCTTTGTTGTGTGTGACTGAACCTTAGATAAGAGAATCTACTTTGTTAGAATTATGAGCAGATTTTTCAAAATGATTCTTTGTAGTCTGTCTTAACTTCAGTGGATTACATAGAGTGAGCACTCTTTCTTACTTACTACAAATGAAAGAAATAAGAAAAACCCTGAGGCCACAGTTGGGTGGCCTCCAGTTTATCTTGTTTCTCTACTCTCCTTTTTGGGTCACAGGGTAACATGGGGCCATCCACACTGCCTACTTAAAATATCAGATGAAGCTCAATTACTATGTAAGTCATTTTTGGCAGGAAGGCATTTTTTTCAGGAACAAAACATAAGCTATAATCCCAGGTTAATAAACAAAGAGGTATCTGTTTTCTTAACTCTCTTAAAAAATATTTATGTGAACAGATTTAAAAAGGCAAAATGGTAAATTACAACCCTTAAACCACTCTTGTTATATTGCCATGCACATCAAATCATACAGAGGATACTTCTACACATTAAAAAACCATATGTGTACATAGATATCCACCAGGAGCCTAGTGTGGTGATGCACACCTGTAACACCAGCAACTCTGGAGGCTGAGACAGGAGGATTACAAGTTCAAAACCAGCCTTGGTGAGGCGGAGGCAGGGAGGAGGAAAGGGGGTGTGCTGGGTGTGTAGCTCAGAGGTAGAGTGTTGTGTGGTATGTGTGAGCTCATGAGTTCAATCTTCAGCATAAATAAATAAATGAATAAGAGAGAGAGAGAGTGATTCACCAGGGCTCTGTCACTCAAGTGTCAAAAATCCCAACTCAAGTTAATTTAATCAAACTAACGAGTAGGGAGGGGCTGTTTACAGTTCAGATGACTGAAAAAGTACAGGAGACTGCATTGGACACAACTAGATTTAAGGATTCAAAAGATATCATGCTGGTCTCCCTCTGTTTCTTGGTTTAATTTTATTTCCAATTAGCTTCACTTCCAGAAAATCCCTCATCTTATTTGGAGGTCCCTGTCAGACCCATGTTTATATTATATCTGTTTAACAACTCCACTGAGAAGAAAGTGCTTCTTTCCCAAAAAGGTCAGCAAATTCTCCAAACCAAATATCTCAGGCCTTTGGTGAGTCACTTGCCCCCTCTTGAAGCAGCCTCTGAGTCCAGGAGGGTAGACTGTGCTCATTAGCCACACCTGAGCCAGGTGCAGCACCTGCTCTGAGCGTGAAGATAGGAAGTCCCCAAGGGAGCACTGAAGTAGTCACCAAAGTCACCAAAAGCAGAGACTACCTACAACACTAAAAACAGAGTTGTAGTAAACTATTAGTATGTTTAGAAACACTTCTTAAACTTTTTCATTCATGGATGTCTTTGGATCCAATCAAAACTAAATATCTTTTCCTCCAGAAAAATTTCAATGTGACCATCTCATACAAAAATGTGACCTTCTGTTTCCCCAGGGTTTGTGCATCCCTAAGAGCCCAACCAATAATACAGAAAGTAGAAAAATCTTTCCAAAAATATACTCTTAGAAGTATCTCATCTTTAAGTGCAATAATTTAAGGTTTTCTTTTCCTCCCACCTCTCTTTTCCTTTGAGGTAATTCTGATTACAGAGAATTCCTTTTATATTTGTTATCCTTATTGTGGATAAATAAACCCTGAAAATCAAAACTGTGCCAAATGACTGTTTTGTCCAAATGACAGATTGTCAAAACCAACCTCTCAATCAGATGACTAACAGAAGCTCAAAGAGTGATGTCAGAGGTGCGATTGCTTTGAGTCTCATTTAGGGGATCAGCATGAAGACACAGTCTACCAAAAGAAAATTTTCTTTGATCTTACTTCACATAGTACCATGAGTGATTTCTAAGGAGAAAAATTAATGCATAAGAAGGCAGCTTCTTTTTATGGTTATGATGGGGAGAAATAGAGAAGTCATTTAAACACTAAAGTGACTGCTCAAAACAAAATATTTCAGAAATGTCCATTCGAATATTTAAATTACAATCATTCTCACAGTTTAAAAAAGTTAACTGCACAAGAGAAATAAAAATAATTTCACAAAAAAAAGTAAAAAAGAAGAGTATTGCTTCAGAACTCCCTACTGCTTCACAAAAAGGAGATCTTCCATGTTTATGAGATAGGATCCTACAGTCTGCTAGGAATGAAGAAGAAAGAGCTGGAGATGAAGTTCACAGGTAGGGCCCTTGACTAGCATGCATGAGACACTGGGGATATGCAGGAGACCCTGGGGTCAATCCCCAGTACTGCCAAAAACAAAATAGAGTTATATGGAGAAACATCAGGAATTTCAGTTCTTGCTTTCAGATTTTGGTAAAAAGATGGGTTTAAATTAAAGCCCAGAAGAAAGAAATGGAAAAATCAAGAAGACAGAAGGAATTGCTGTATTTTAAGACCAATAATTCTTGTAAAAATTTATTAACAAGTTCCAAAGCTATAGAATAAGGTATAGAATGGTAAGATGAGATAGGGGATTGGAAGCAGAAAGAAAATAAAGTATTATTAAAAGATAAAACTAAAAAGATGAATTTAAAAATAAATAATATTAATTTCATACATAAACATGGAGAAATATTTTGTAGTGATTTTAATCTTTTTAATTAAAATGATTATTTCTGAGAGTTGGAAGAAGGACTAGGAGACACTTGAATTTCTCTTATTTATATATGACTGGTGCCATGAAAAATTTTGTAAAATAGAAATGAAAGTGATCAAAGTATGAGAATGAAGATTTCTAGTATCAGTAGTTTGGTTCAGAATTTCTCTTATCTTCCCAGAAACTGTACTGATCAACTTTGGTTGTGAAAGAAAAATTTTTTTCATAAAAGTTGGATAGCAAGAACACTATATGAACTTACTGTTATTAATCCTGCTCCCAAAGCTGAGGTCATGCAGAATCCCAAAAGAAGATACTCTGAAGCAGGGAGCAGCCTGGGAAGGGTTGAAGAGACCCATGCTGACAGCAGATCCCTAACAGCACAACCACAAACACACTTAAAATGAAAGGAACACACTAGGAATGAAACACTAAGTAGAAAGTTGCTTTGAAGATGGAACAGGCCTGGGATCAAGCTACTAGATTCTGGAGAATAGCAGGAAGTGTGATTGTACTGCACAGAGAGGCTGTATGGAAGGAAGATGCCCTAAGGTAGCAAGGGAAAGAACCTTGAGTCACAAAGCCTGGGATTTCATCTTGCCCTACTTCCCACTCCTAACAAAAACAACCTGTAAATAAGTAGTCCAGGAAAATCTAACCCAATCAATCATGCAGAACATAATTAGCACATTTTAGCAACAGATTTCAAAACACACACTCACACTCATGTACACATGCTCATAAGAAAAATATTGCCATAGAATGAAGTTAAATAATCACAAAATTTACTATGATACCTAAAAAACAGTAAGGCAAATTTTTCCATAAGGAAGAGTAAAAAGTAAGAAAATGTAAGAACACAAAGAAGACCAGACACCTGATAGAGAATAAAATATTGCTGGCAAAACTTAAGAAATGAGAATAAGAAAAAAAATTAGAGAAATGAGTTATTTTCTAATAGAAGGAACAAAGGGTAAAATAGAAACTTCAGAATACCTGGAATATTGAAGACAGAAAGGAAATAAGCTAATACAATGAGATAGAAATAAGGAAAAGAAATAAAGATTTTATAGAAAACAACAGTTTTATGAAAGATAAAATTTATTTAATTGATATAGAATTTAAAGGACATACAGTATATACATAGTTGGGACCCCCCCACAGGTTACAATAAAACTGAGCAAGTATTTTTAAATGATCAATGATAAGCTTTTCTGAAATAAATGAAGACTTGTATCTACATATTTGAAAGGCACATCAAGTGTCAGGGAAAATTAAATCAGAACTACCAATACTGAGATGTAATCTAATAAAACCATGGGAATTTCGAGATAAAAAAATAATATTCCAGACAGCTCAGAAACAATAGCAAGTCAGCTGGACATGGTGGCGCACACCTGTAATCCCAGCACTTGGGAGGCTGAGACAGGAGGATCGTGAGTTCAAAGCCAGCCTCAGCAACTTATTGAGGCCCTAAGCAACTCAGTGAGACCCTGTCTCTAAATAAAATACAAAATAGGGCTGGGCTTGTGGCTCAGTGGTCCAGTGCCCCTGGGCCCCTGGGTTCAATCCCCAGTACCAAAAAAAAAAAAAGAAAAGAAACAATAGCAGGTCATTTACAATGACATTTTTGTTAAGTATGAAAAATACTCTTTATAACTTGTCTTAAAACAATTTAATAAAAATTGAGAGGAGAAAGTAGAAGGTGGAAAATGAGAGGGACAAAAGAATGTTATCTAATATTGAATGGACTGGAAAAAAGAATAAAGAAAGAAAGGAAAGGAAATATTGAATGGGCTGGAGGTATATAGTTCAGTGGTAGAGCACTTGCCTAGCATGAACAAGGCCCTGGGTTCAATCCTCAGCATCATAAATAAATAAATAGAAGTTAATATGGACAAAGCAAGTGGTGGAAGTAAAAATATGATTGGTACCACAAAGCTGACAATAAAAAAATGTGACTAAATTTGGAGGAAGGAAAGTACATAGGAAGAAAGAGAACATAAACTAATCTTATCACTGACAACAGTAAGGAACAAAGAGGATTGGGATTTGGGGGTTTTTTCTTATTTTTATGGGTACATTATAATTATAAATGATAGTGGGATTTGTTGTTACATATTCATTCATGCACATGGTATAGCAATATAATTTAGCCAATTTTTTTTAGAAAAGTATCACAAAATTTACAAATTTACCCAGTACTTCCCCTTTCCTTTGTCCTCTCTCCCCCTTGTTCCTTTCCTCTACTCTACTGATCCTCTTCAATTTGAGGAATTGGGCATATTATATAAAGGTAACATTTGTATAAAGTAACCTTTTATGATGTAATTATGTCTTTAACTAATACAAAGGAGTTGTTCAAAATGTAAGTATAAAAATACAAAATATTTATGCAAAAATATAAACTTACCCGAATATCTGAAGAACTACAATGTTAAAATAAGCAAAACAAAACAAGACAAAATAATGTGATGGAACAGAAATAAACTATCTTTCAGAGCCATAAATAAAAATGGGCCAAACTTTATTAACAGAAATAAATTTTCAAATTGAATTTCTAAGAAACTAATCTCTATGCTACATGAAGAAGACTCACCCATAGCACAAAATTCAGAAAAATTGAAATGAAAAGGATAGGTAAAGATATTCCGGGCCAATGAAATATATTGAAATGCAGTCTTGCCTCTATTGACATAGAAATAGATATGAGCATATGGGATAGAAATTCACTGCAATTGTTTAGCTCTAAGAGCTGTCCTAAGTATACTTACAAGTCCTGTGTCCATCTGTTACTGAAGTCCTGAGCGGCTAAGGAAGAAAGAAAAAAAGCTTTTCTGTCACTTTGGACGATACCCAACCTTGTCTCCTTACCAAGTTCACTCCTTGCTAAAGACCTAAGTCACTCTGTGTCCTCTGCCTCCCAGGGCTCTGAACTACCCTTTATAAATGGCAGCAATCGTGCAGATGAATCCACTACTTACTCCTAGATGCCCATTACAACTGGACTTCATTAAATGATCACCACTCTCTCCATTATTTTATAATGAAATAACCCATGTATGATAAGAACTTTATACAGACTTCTTCACAATTCATATGTTCCATTTTTAACTGTGAGATATTAAGAAACATGGGAGGGTACTTAACCAAATATTAACAAAGTTATCTATTTGTTTGCTTCTCCATTCGAGCACTTTCTTAAGTTGTAAGATAATTCATATAATGTTATGCTAAAGTAATACTTTTTCCACTAAATAGCCAAGGATGAACTTTGTTTAATACATTTTAGAGCAGTTAATATCACTGTAAAAGATTCTGTATTAATAAACATTCTCCTTCATTTAACATATTTATAGCTAATTAAAGATGAATTAGGTAGAGATAGTGATAGCAAGAGAAAGAGAGAGAAGATAGAGACACATCTGCCACATATTATTGGTGAAAGGAATGTCAGTTTATTTTTAAAGTGATTCTTGCCCATTGTTTTAAAAACCCAAATAGTTCATCATGATATTAATTAACAATAAAATTCCCTTCCTTTTCTGGGCCACTTCTTTCCACTTTCCACCTTCCATTCATTTTTCTTTATTATTAACAACTGCTCACAGTTTGAGAGGTTTACTTTCTATATTCTTCTGTTCAAATGCAAATAGACTGCACAAACATATATTCATATACACACACAAACATATGACACTCCCATGAGTAAATATGTATTCATTTATTGACAGAAATGAGAGTGCACTCAATACTCTATGTAGACTTTATCCAGCAAATTCACGTGTTAACTATATATTGTGGCCATGGTTCTGTGAATATGTAAGATTTATTTATCCTTTTCAAGGCAGCCTATGGTGGTTGTGCTGTTACTAGACCACACTGATGGATGTTGAAGTAGTTTTCAGCTGTTTAAAATGATGCAATGAACATTTTTTAACAGTGTCCTCATGCAGTTGAGTGAGAATGGCTGTCCACTATTCCCCAATAGCAAATTACTATATGCATCTATGTTTTTGACAAAGAGTGTGAAATTTGTCTCTAACTTATTTCTCTCTTAACATGTGGGAATTTTGAACCACATCCTCACCAACATTTAACCTTTGTCATACTGACATATGAAAAATGATCTGTTGTCCTTTTAATTTAACATTGGACCATCTTTTTCTGTCAGTCATTATAATTCCCTTTCAGTTAACTTGCTGTTTATACCCTTTGCCTCTTTTCTGTGAGGCTTCTGGCTCAAGGCTTTCTAAAAATAATTTTAGCATAAAACTTGACCCTTTGCCTGAGGTTTAATTTGCAAATATTTCCTCTTGTTCTTGTTTGCTATTTTACTACTTGACTTTATTGATAATGTTATTCCCTGAATGCAACTTAATTTTTTTTATGTAATCAAATTATCCAACTTTTCCTATAAGCCATAAGGCTTCTGAATTTTATGCTATGCACAGAAATACCCTGCAAACTCTATTAGTATAAATAAATTTATTCATGTTTTCTTCTAGTATTTTGATAGTTTTACTAATGGTTTGATTAATCTGGAATTTATTTTGCTGTAAAGAATTATATAGGATTCCAGACTAGTTTATTTCCATTTGGTGACCCAAAGTGTCAAGGTATATTTTAAGGCAACAGCAAACCACACTTACTGGTCAAGCAATATTTTATTGCAAAGAAAGATAAAATTACATTTATGTGTTAATGCATTATATTTACTTCTCAGAAATATTAATAGTATGCTCCAGTTACTTTGCAAATACTTTTCTTAAAAAACCAAATACAATTGTGAGTTCTATGTTATAGGAACATGAAGAAAGAATAATTTTCTAAATTCTTTTTAACAAGACAGACTCCAAGAAGAAATAAAAACAATTATATTCCACAAGAACATTTTTAAATGACCTTTTTTTTTTTTTTTGTGGCGCTGAGGATTGAACCCAGGGCCTTGTGCTTGCAAGGCAGGCACTCTACCAACTGAGCTATATCCCCAGCACCTAAGTGACTTTTTTTTTTAAAGAAGAGTTTAAATTGTCTTTTAGGGCTCTCTCACAGTTAAAATTGGGGTTTGAACCCAGATGTACTCCACCACTAAGCTATATCCATAGCCATTTTTATTTTGAGACAAGGTCTCACTAAACTGCCCAGGCAGGCCTTGAATTTAAAAATCCTCCTGCATCAGCCTCCAGAGTCTCTGGGAATACAGGTGTGTGCCACCACACCTGGCGACACTGCAATATTTTCTTTTTTTATCAAAGCAGGAAATATGTTAGTATTCTGTCCAAGCTAACTCAAATCACGAGAATGGTGCAATTAAAGTATACAATATCATGCCATTCAAAATCTATCCAATTAGGCAAAGTGAAACACTTAAGGAAAAGAACATCTTAGGGGGTTGAGTCAAGCTCATTGCAACATCCAATTTGTCAAAAGCAATATTGCAAACTTTCACATTATGATTCCTTCTAGAGTTGGTTGCATCTGTTCTCCAGCTGACCCTTGTCCACTGTGCCCAGCCTCTCCCTTTACATCCTGGGGTAGCTTTCTTATCACACCTTTTTTTGTCCTCTTGTCAGCATGACAAAACTGAAATGGCTGATAGTCAAAGAAGTGAAATTAATATTCATTACCCTCACCCTCCCTCCAACCCCCATTCTCAGCACCTTTACATAATACTATCCTATGAAGAAGACACTGTCACCTGCTTCTATATTTTTCCTACCTCCTGTCTGAAATCTTTCCTGCAAGTGATACAGGCCCATCTGAACAGGTAGCAACTTCATCCCCTTCAGAATAAAAATAAAGTTTTTACAAGAGCTTACAACATTCCCCACCCAAACACATGCAAAACAGTCCTTGAACATCAGGCAATGAGCGTTTCCTGAACTGAGAATACTCAATTCTGCTGTAGAAGACAACAAAGCAAATGAGACTAATGTAGATCAGTAGATGTGTTAACACAGATAATTAAATTATTTACCTGGGAGATATGTCAGACAGATGAAGTAGAGAATATATACGTGAACCCAGATAGAAAGGAATGAAAGTACCAAGTAAACTAAACATTAAATATTCGTGATATACTAAATATATGTGAAACATACAAAGCACTGAATTTTTATTCTATCCAAAATGCATGTGAGGCCATGAAGCATCACTATCCTTAAGTTCTTACTTCAACCAAACTTTGGTGACAGCTATACACAGCATCACCTGCTCCCTACACTGGAGATATAAATAAAATCCAAAACTGCTTATCAGGATAACACTACAGCTCTTAGCCAGGCTCTTTAATAGAGCAGGCGTGTCCTGACTCCAGGCATCTTCCATCTTCCTCAACCTCCATGTTGACCCGTGTAACCACACCATCAGTAGGAGAGGCTGATGCAACATAGAGAGAAGCATGGTATATGAACACCATGTATTGCAGAATTCCAGGGGTGCAGCCCTTCTATTTGCTTATACCCCAGCCTAAATTGTGTTCATCCACTCACTTCTTGCACTTGCTTCTCACTCTACACTTTCACTTAAAATACTTCAATTAATTATGCGATTTCTGTATCTTAAATCTGTGAGCTTGCTACTGCATGACTAATAGCCTACCTGGCTCTATAGTTGGATGCGACCCCTGCATCAAGGTTGTGTCCATGCAGCATCTCCTTCACCATCCTACCCTTTCACCTGTAGTCCAGTCACACTGTTCTCCTTGCTTTTGTGTGAACACTCCAAACACAGTCTTTCCTCTGGCTCTCTGCACTTTTCCCTCTGCCTGAAACTTTCCATCCAGTCATCTGCATGACTTGCTCCCTCATTTTCTTCAGATATCTCTTTCCTGAACCTCCCAGGTAAAATTATACATCATTTTCCAGTAATAATTCTTCAATATCCTATCACCAATGATTTTCCTACAATTCAGTTCTGACCCTTTATCTGGAGTAAATGCAACACCCCTCAGGCTAAGGGTTCAATTCTATGAGATTGCCTCCTATTTCAGGTGCCAGCCACAAATGAGTTCCCAGACTACCTCCACATCTGCCCAGCCAACTACAGATCTGGGGTTTCGTAGAGCCCTTCACCCCTCCTCCCTATCTCCTACTTTGATAAATTTACTAGAATTTCTCACAGAACTAAGGGAAGAATTATACTTCAAATTATAGCTTTATTATAAAGGATACAACCTCAGAATAGTCAGGTAGAAGAGATGTCTAAGATGTATGGGCATGTGGAAGTGGCTTCCAGGCCCTCTCCAGGCAGGCCACCTTCCAAGACATCCACGTGTTCACCAACCTGGAAAGTTCCTGATTTATTACTGAAGTTTATAATTAAAATTTCATTACCTAGGCATGACTGATTAAATCACTGGTCATTGGTGACTGCACTCAATCCTTCAGTTTTTCTCTTCTTTAAAAGTTCCATCCCTTTAATTATGTGATTGTTTTCTCTGGTGATCAGGCCCCACCCCAAGGTAACCGGGGCCTGCCAAGAGTCACCTCATTAGCATAAACCCAGGTGTGGTCTAAGGAGTTCCTTATGAATGGCAAAATCTTATACAGATGTGGGTGAGGCAGATTCTCAAAGAAGATAGTGAGTCAATGACATCCTTATTGAGTCCTGAGATGCCACTCATTTGTTCTATTATATATATGACAACATTTATTGATGTTCCCTCATCAACTGGCTGGTGAGCCAGTTCTAGGTGTGCTCTGTTCTGGGGCTGGAGTTAGGAACAGTAAAGAGTTTAAGTTCCTGCCTTTATCAAGTTTATGTTCTCATTGGAAGAGAAAACCATAAACAAATCTATGAATATATAACAAGTCATAAGGATGAGCAATACAGAAAAAATAAAGCAGGGCAAAAAAGACAGGAGGTCCCTAGGGCAAGAGGGACGTTTCTATTTTTGTGCAGTAATAAAAACAAATATTTGATCTTTGTGTCCACCCCACCCCTGTTCTTGGCACAGAATTCGCTAAGTCATTGGAATTTCCTAAGTTGTAAGAGAAGTTGACAGTCCTTGGTCTTATACAACTCTGCCCTACCTCACCCAAGTCTGGTTCTGGCACATTTGGTTATTTCAGGGGACAGAAATTCATTGTACCTGGCATAGGAATTTGGAATGTGGACCAAAGGCTGAATCAGTTAAATAGTGGTGGAGAGTGGACAGAGTGGGCTCCACAGAGATCCCAAGTCACATTAGATTATAAGAACAGGGAAGCCACCAGGAGGTAGAAATGGTCTGTCAACAGGGGCAGGAGAAGGAGACAGTTACCCCAAGAGAAGGAGGGTAAGAGATCAGGTGGAATTCCAGAGGGACATAGATTTTCTAGGCAACGTCCCTGCAATCTGTCAATTCCCTTGACAGATCCTTCTTAAGCTCTCAATGAGTCGTTTGTAAAACTAAGCTGGTTTGAATGGGCTTCTGCTTCTGGCTATAAATATTGCTTGGGCAGTGGGTTAAAATGTAGGACTGATCAAAAATAAAGCCCAAACTAGAAACCAGTCTAGCAGCCTGATCCCACTCTTCCCCTATACCTCTACTCCCTCAGCCAAGTAAGTTCATTCTATCCTGCTGGACCCATGGGCTCACTGGACCCAAGCAGGGGCCCTTCCAGTCTCTCTATGAGGAATTTGCACTTTGAACTAAGAGATGCAGACAGAAGAATGCTTGAAGAATCAATCAGTGTGCAGAGAGAGAATGAGGCAGAGAAGGAGAGTATGTGGACAGAAGAGGACATGACATTAGAAAGAGAGGGATAAAAAGGAGGGAGTCTGAGGTGCCTGAAGAGCCCATGAGTCCCTCTACCAGACACACTGGAGTTTGGATACTCCTCCCACTCTTGTTACCATAAGGTGTTAAATCCATTTTGCTTAAATTTGTTTGGGTTTCTGTTATTTACAACTGAAAAGGCCTTGACTCAAGCATGGTGGCACAGGTAAGCTGGGAGTGTGTGGGTGAGCCCCCCCCAAGCATTTGGAAAGAGTTGCAGAGTCCATGTGGCTGCTTACATTATGTGAGATAAGATCAGAGATACTTGACCTTCCAGGAGAATATGATATTCATATAGACCACCAACCCATCAATTTCTACCACTGGATGTTGTGAAGAAGTTCCTTCAGCTATCCTGGAAATGTGGTTTGGTCACCGTGAACACATCTCATCTGCCAGTCAGTCAGAGGAGTATCCAACTAGCCCCACAGGTTTCCAGAATCTGCATCACCATGGTACAAAGACTTTTAAGCTAGAAATCATCTACAATCTGATTACCAAGAAATGTTGGAGAAGCTCAGCTGTGTGGCTCTCTTTTGTGTGTTGACTCTTCAACCCACTCAGATGGGAATGAGGACTCCAGGTGAGGGTTGGGAATGATTCACCATATCTTCCTCCCTCTGGCACATCTGCAGCTCCCCAGCCTCCAGTTAAGACCAAATTCACAGTGCTGCCAGATCAGAGGCCCCATGAGCTGCCTGCCATGGTCCCCACACCCCATGACTCACCCCACTTCAGCCCTCAACTTGGAGGCAGCCTGACTGGAGGATAGTCTGGTCATCACACTATTTTAATAAAAATCCATCTTTTATTGACCATGTCTTTATATCTTGTCACAGAGTGGATGGTAGGCGTTTGGGGGCAACAGATGCACAGGTACCTGGAAACTTCTGCTGCAGAGTCTCAAAGTCAACTCTTGTCTTCATATCAGATCTTCTTGGGCTGGGGATATAGCTCAGCCGGTAGAGTGCTTGCCTTGCAAGCACAAGGCCCTGGGTTCAATCCCTGGCACCAAAAAAACCAAAAACAAAAACAAAAACAAAACACCAAGATCTTCTCAGCCAACAGCTGGTCTGCAGAGTTCTGCTTTGCTCGGCTCTACAGAAACATTTTTCTTCTCAAAGAAGGGAGAGCTGCCCAACTCCATCTATAAGAACTGAGAGGACAGTGTCTGGACTCTGTTTCAAGCAAACACCTGGATCTTAGTAGATACTTAAGAAATATTCCCTAGATGAATGCTGTCTGGTGTTCTGGTAACCTACTTTCCAAGTTTCTTCTTTTGCAGGAAGTAATCCCACTCCAAAGGGTTCCAGATACTGATGTGCCAGGTGGGCATTAGCTCACTGCTTGCCCAGGCAGGGATCTCTGCATGACGTCATCTGACTTTCCTTCTTCCACATGTGAGCATGTTAGTCCTGTGCACATAGGAATCCAGCAAGGTGGAGGAGAGGCAAGACGTTAGGGGCACTCTTTATTGTCTTCCCTACCAGACGAGTTCTGCTCTCTCTGAGTGGAGAGAGGACAAAGGCATAGAGGGGTGTTCCCCCATGCAAGTCTGAGTACCCAGGGGTTCCCCAGTTACTCTTCTTCCAGCAGTACCAGGACTGTTTTCTGAGACCTGGACAAGGTCTTTCTCAATCTAAAGCCTTTGGTAACTCTACATCGATGACTCTAAGCCTAAACCTTGTTTCTCTATCTCCTCAAGGAATCTTGTTTCTGGTATGAGGAGACTTTCCCTCAGCCAGTGGCCTAATTTATTCTTTCTCTTTCCATTTTTGGTGTATCAGGGTCCAATGCTCACCCCCCCGCCCACAACATTCCAGTCCACCCCACCCCTCCTAATCTTATCTTTGTTCTTCTGTGGTCCTGACTTCCTCTTTTCTCTCCAGGGTGCTGGCTCTTTCCACTGGGGAGAGAGAAGGGGCCTTGTATTTCTTATAGGCTGTAGGTTCTGAGGAACCTCTGCAGCGGGGAAGGAGTATGTATATGTATGTGTACAGGTATGACAGCAGGGACTGTATTTCTTCCCACCAGCAGTCTTACTCAACTGTATCATGTAAGAAATGGAAAAGAAATGTGGTGGGTTTCTGAACCATCCCGGCATATTCCATTGGATGCTCAGTGGAGCCTGATGCCATTAGTGCCTCACTATCTTAATTCTGTCCAATCGCCAGATTCTCTAAGGGAGAATCAGTTATAACTGAGGAGCTGAGTTTTGCTTGAGTGCAAACAACTGCCACCTCTCACCCACACCTATCCCATACCCACACTTATATCCAGGAAGACAGCGGAATCCTCCACCCCACTGGCCTCCAGGGAAGGTCTATGAGTTGTGCATCAAGACATTCATCATCCCCCATTTCTTTTGCTCTCACAGAACCCTAGGCCTGAGTCACAGTCAACACCTCCCATGTGTGACCCAAGAACAAAGTCTCATCCTTCTCATTCTGAGGAAGTCAGGGCAATCTCACTCTTGATTGTTTGGGAGTGAGTATATGGCCAGAATGGGACCAAAGAAGTGACCAAGAAAGGTTTCCTCCCTCCTGAGAGAGACTCACAGGAGGACACTGTCTTCTTCTCTGAATAGGTCTTCTGGAGCTCCCATGGCCAGAAGCAGATGGATAAGGCAAGGAGAACCAAGAAGAATATTTCAAGAAGCTGAGCCATTGTACCAGTACACAGGATGAAGCCTGAACTCACTTTGCTCCTGCCTTAATGTTTTGGGAGAGAGTAACTTCCTCTAAGGCAGTTTGAGTCATGGTTTCTTCTTTGTGCAACGGAAAACATCCAGCTGTACAGCCACCTTGCTAGACATGCTCCCAAGCACTGGTCCCCCACCATGCCCAACCCTTGTTTTCTAAACTTCTAGTTATCAGATCAATGCAGTGTTCAAGAAAGCAAGAGCCATCACGACAATGAGGAAGAAAGTAAAACTTTCTGCGACCTCTGCTAGCAATGCACTGAGGACCCTCTGGGCTCTTGGAATCCTGGGATTGAATGTGGAATATAGCAAGGGTGGGTAACACGCACTGGCACAGGCTGTCGGGGGCTTTGTCTCACAGAGGACTGGAGACATGGACTCTATTTCCCTCATTTGATCCTCTGAAAGTAATAAATACTTTAACAAAAAAAAGCTGGTTATGTCTTAAGGGCCTAAGGGAGTTCATGATCCTTTTTCTGTGGCACCATAGTTTAGTGGTCGTGAATCCTGCCCCTGTCACATAGCAGTGTGAACTTGGCCTCTGTGCTTTGGTTTGAATGTGTCCCCTCAAGTTCTTGTGTTGAAACTTTAATCCTCAGGGCACCAGTGTTGAGAGCTGAGGCCTTCAAGAGGTGGTTAGGTCATGGGGGTTCTGCCCTCATGCATGGCTTCGTGCTGTTATCCAAGGAATGGGTTCATTGTCTGAGATGCCCCCTTCTCCTCTCCCTCCCTCCCCCATGTGAGGCCTTACACCATGCACAACAAGGCTCTTGCCAGATACAGTCTCTAGACTGCGGACTTCCCAGACTCCAGAACCAGAAGCCAAACAAACAAAAGTTTGGAAATGACCCAACCTGTGGTGTTCCCTTGCAGCAGACAAAGCAGTGGAGGTCATTCTGCATTTCTGTTTTCTCAACTCTAATATGGAATAGGGGTTATGAGAATTAAATGAGTTGGTATATTTAAAGTGCTTAGAACAATGTCTAGTGCAGAGTAAATACCATGTATTATTAATATAATGATCATAATTATGCCAGTTAACTTATTTTATAAAATATGGTATTTTTATTATTATGCTATTATTATTACATCCTAGACAGGAAGAAAATTATGTAGGATGCTATTGAATAATGGCTGCTCAAAGATGCTCACATCCTTATCCCCAGAATCTATGAGTATGTTAGGTTACATAGCAAAAGGAAATTAAGATTGCTAATTAGCTGACTTTGAGATGGCGAGAGTGTACTGGATTATGTGGATGGACCCAATCTAGTCAAGGATCCCTGCAAGAGGATGCAAGCAAATTGAATAAGATGTGATGACTGTAAAATTAGAAGAAACACCTCTGCAGTCAGTAGATAGGAGGTCAATACATGATGATTCTGGTTTCAAACTTTTCTGACTAAAGCAATAAGGATTGCTTCCAAATAAGGTAAAGACTGCTGATTTGAAAATGAGGAGGGGGTTTGATGCCCCTGAAAGCTATAGGATCACAATTCCTTTCTCCAAGAACTACATTTCTTGCAAAGGTGGCGAGCAGCTTCATTTTATATGAAGCTGCCTGCAAAGCTGGATAGCAGGTACTACAATCAGCATGTCTGCTACGGACTCAGGTGAGAACTTTGGTCCCACCTCACTACTTGCTCTTCTGTGTGGAGAGGCGCATGACAACAGATGGACATGTGTCAGGACAATCTGATCAGGCCATGAACCTGGCCCCTGAATCTGCACAGGCCTTTGGGTATTGTCAGTGCCTTGTGCTCACAATGGCCTTGGAGAAGTTGTTTTTTTCTCTATAGCGCAGATTTCAGCATCTTTCCTTTCATTTTATTTTCAAATGTCTGAGTGAAAAAGAAAATCTTTACTGAAATAGCGTGTCTGAAAATCTCTCAAAATTTATTTCTGTACATGAAATGAAAGACTCTCCCTGTGGGAAGGAAATCCAAGTTCAATCCCACTCACTTAAGAATCACCCACTTTTCCAGGTTTTCTAACTTCATAGTCTTCATTCCAGGGGGTGAAAAAATACGTCTTTTTGAGGGCTATTACAAAATCGTATTGTAAATTTATATGCTGTGAACTGAATTCACCCTCAAATGTTTTCTTACATTGAGTTAATTTCAACCTATAAAAATTACTAATTATTAAAATCTGAACCATTCAATTCTTCTAATTCTCTCTAGAAAGCTGGCAATCTGGACCAACTTAATCCATGTTGGTTAAATGAGCATCCACATTATATTTTCACATGGTTATCAGGAGCCAGTTGATGGCTTTTTTACCTCCTGCAGCAACAAAGAACGAGATGACTCAGGAGTCTTCCTGTGGGGTAGAAGGTAGGCAGGAGTTCTAGAATTCCTATTTCCAGTTGTTTTTCATAGTTTGTTGGAGAAGTTGCTACTGGCATCTCTGGAGTGGAGGCCATGGGTGCTATTAATGATTCTGTGTGCACAGCCAGTCTCCCCAAACAGAATTATCTGGTCAAAACAACATCAGTAGTGCCAAGGCTGACAGCCACTCCCTACCCTGACGCTCACCCTGTACTGGTGATGGAACCCAGGGTCTCGCACTCACTAGGCAAGCACTCTACCACTGAGCTACATCCCCAGCCCCCATTCCGTGCTTGAAAGAGTGATTTTCTTAATAAAAGCAAAGAAGAATTCATGGCTGAGACCGTGCTAATAGTCAGACTTACATCTTTGCTTCCTTTCCTAAAGTTAACTGAAAGTAAGCAGCATTTATGGCTCCAACTACAGCAGGAAGCAGGGAATGGATGACTGTAGTTAGTGACAAAAACAATCATAAATGGCTTTGCCTGTCTTGTCTCTTTTCAGAGTCAGAGGGAATGAAATGACCAGTAATTATCATTTAAACTGCTGTTTTATCCTGTATCAATCAGAGCTATTCATTCTGGTTACTCACCGGCACTGGGGCTGAAACCACACTAAATCAGGGTCACAGTCAGAGCCAATGCATAAGGCCAGCCTTTTCACTCTGCGAAGTGTTAATGACCTGGGCTGAACACCAATGGCAAGTTTCCATGAAAAAGCCATCTGAGACCCTAATCTAGGAATAAATGGTTCTATATGGAGCCTATTACCTTGTTTTTAATATTACATATTCAATAGGA
Organism: Glaucomys volans; assembly: GCA_020662805.1. Taxonomy (NCBI): domain Eukaryota; kingdom Metazoa; phylum Chordata; class Mammalia; order Rodentia; family Sciuridae; genus Glaucomys; species Glaucomys volans. The sequence goes on from JAJEJO010000234.1 coordinate 133,353, forward strand.
CCACAGCTGTAAACAACTCTTCACTCTCATTTCTCCACGAAGTTAATTTGCACTGTGTCAGCACTGCAGGCTTTTTGCATATGTTCAGGACAAGCTGATATGAGCAGGCCTGGAATGAATAATGTTTAGTAAAATCAATAAACCCTATTATTAGTCACTAAGGGGACTGATTTTATGTCTATAAAAGTAAAACAATTAGAAGCGTATTAATGGCAGATTCATCATAGTAATATAATGGAGCCAAGTATGCTTGTCTTTTGGGAATCTTTAATTTACCATTTGGTACTGACTCTATACACAGCCAGAGAAATGGCACACAACATAAACAAGCTCTGGCCTTTGGCAATTCATGTTGTCATCAGCAAAGATAACACTGTAAGAGTGCGGAGGAGAAACAAAACTTCATTTAGTGATTAATGTAAACCAGTCATGAATAATGTTCCCGTAAAAGCCTAAGGGGAAAACTATTCAAATCACATTGTGCTTTTGGTCATGTATCTCTCTGCATTTATCAGCATTCCCGTTTATTACAGTAGCAGAGTTAAGCATGGTCTAATGCACCTATTTATAATCCTATCTATTTAACCACCTAACTAGAAGTGATTAAAAGCCTGGTATGTAATAAAAATACACATCTAGTCATTCTGCAGATGAAAAATAAGATTGGCTTCTGTGCATATGAATGTATTACGTATGATTTTTAAAAGGTACATTATAGAAAGTAGGGAAATCATTAGGAATCCACAGTCCACCCAGTTCCCAACAGGAACATGACAATTCGTTGGGGGAAAATGTAAGTTGACCTTAGTTCTGCCCCTGTGTTTCTGCAGTTAAGAGACTGGTCAGGAACTGAAGCAGCCTAAAGACTACAGACAGAACTGCACATTATAAATGGTATTTTGAACAGGGGGAACATGCTTGTTAAACTGTGTAAGACAAATGCCGTTAAGTCCTGAAGACTATCAAGATGTGGTTTAAGAACTGAAAAAAATATTTCTTTGATAGTTTAAAAAAAGATGAAAAATCTGAAGTGTTCTTATTGCAGGAATATATACAATAAACAATGTATTTATAAATGACATGTAGAGGAAACTCAAAAGCAAAATAAACTGAAAATTAGAAAAAAAAAATCTTCCTACTGAAATCTACGAGAACATGGAGTAGATTTGTAAAGCTAAAAGCAAATGCCAATACTTTAAGGTAGCTTTTCAAAAGCAGAGGAAACATCTCTTTTCAATTGCAAAAATCAATTCATTTGTGAAGCAAAGATCTTTAAAGAATAACTAACCAAATTATAGGAAAACAAATTCTGTCAACTTAAAGAACTTTTTAGTAAACCAAGCAGAACTGTCATTAGCAATTATAGAAGTCATAAAAACTTAGAGCTTACAGCTAGAATGAACCAATGAAATCAACCATCCAAACCTACAGAGCTCACTCCCACTGAAAGACTGACTTCTGCACTAGCTTTTCCACCTAGCTGCACTGCTTTCCCCCAGAAGTATGCAGGGATCTCCTTCCTCATTCCTTTAGTGAAGCCTTCTCAGGCTGCTCTGTTAGTCAGATTCCCACACCTACTCACCATCTGCCACCAGCCTCTTTCTTCGGAGCATTTATTGACAGTCTAACATACTAGTACTTAAATTTTTTATTATATGCTTACCCCACACATTAGAAAATGCAAGCTCTATCTATATTTTATTATGTTTGCCCTACTCATTAGAAAATGCAAGCTCTATGAGGACAGGAATTTTTGTTGCTTTGTTCATTGCAATATACCCCAGCACCCTGTGCCAGTGCCTAGGATAGAACAGGCACTCAGTAGCTATTTGTTGCATGGAAAGAAGGAAGGGAGGGAGGGATGGAGGAAGGAAAGTAAGGAAGGAAAAGGGAGGAAACAATGAAAATTTGGTATAAAATATTCTAGTAAATTGATTTAGTGACAGTTAGATGACTGACTTTTTACGTGTTTTATCTACATTCCACATGTCACAAAATCTACATCTTTGGAAAAACATTCCCTGCTAAAGAAACCTGTACCTACAGATTTGTAGTGATCCTTCTAAATTTTGAAGGAAATATCCCTTAATATGTATATATTCACTGAATGAAATATTTTTTATTTGTTTATTATACCCATGTATCCAGATAAGAAAAGTTATCTTTGCCTTATATCTTATACACTCATAGTATCAGGAAACCCTTTGAAAGCCAGCATCACTATGAGTCAGCAAGAAATAACATGAGTCAGACAAGAAGACATTATAAAAAAAAAAACAAAACCTTTTTAATTCTGATTGCCAAATTATTTAAGGCAGGTATAAAAAAGGAAAGCATTCAATATACATTTTACATAAAATAAACTAGATTACAGCATAAAACAAGTAACCAGGCAATGGCGTTAAAGTCTCTCTTCTAAAACTGGATAATTGTAAACATTAAAAAAAAAAAAAAAAAAGAAGAAGAAGAAGAAGAAAAAAAAAAAGGACTGCAGGACTATTCAAGTAATAGAACAATCACAGATGTCTCTGGTATGCAGGCTATTGGGTTATTTGCCATTCAAGATTATCAAAAAATGACACCTCATTATTCACAGATGCTCATTATTTCCCCATTTTAATCTTTACATTATATACAACACAGTTTTTGTGGTACTGGCAACCCCATGCCTTCCAAAAGTTTTTTTTTTTTTTTTTCTCACAATACACAAGTACAAATAGTGACTACAGGAACATTTTACACTGATGCGTCTTTAACAAGAGCCACCAATTAGACATCTAAATTGTACCAAAGTGTCGTCATCACAGTTCGCCTTTCTGAGGGGCTTACAGGAAATATATGAAGGATATGCAAGGTTCAGGCACACTGATACATAACATTATTTATTTACAATTTCAAAGGAAAGGAAAAGAAAGTAAGCAGCCTTTCATGGCTAACACTTTTCAACGTGACAAATACATTTTTTATTTCCTTTACTGAGTGGTTTGCGACTTGGCAGCAGACCCTGTGTGTGCGAGCCTGGTTACTGATACAAAAAGTAAAGAATATATATATATATATATATATGTATATATATATATATGTATATGTATATATACAGATATGTATACGTATATATATATAAAACAGAAGTTTAATTACAGCAACATTTGTTACTCTGTGATAAAATCTGTAATTTACAAAAATGAAATGACTGGTTTTTGCCTGCCATTAAGGCATTTCAAATTAACACCATGGAACTGATGTCTGTATAAAGCGCTTCCCCATGTGATCCAGTCACATGACACCGTACACTTCCAATCCTGTTATTCTCTGCAAAAGAAAAGCATATGTCAGCACAGAGTTCAACCAACATTTGACACTGAAAACCTGAAAATATTGAGGCTGAGAGTCTAC
>JAJEJO010000234.1:137148-179438 GCA_020662805.1 Glaucomys volans
AAAAAAAAAAAAAAAAAAAAAAACAACAACCCAAAAAAACGGGTAAGTAAGGTTTTTGTCTGAAAAGCATGGACTTTTTTCCTCAAAAACATTAAGATGTCTCTGCCTAGAAAAATAACTACAAACATAGAGGATATTTACCTTCTTTGTGCAGGAAACATTCCTGATGCAGATGCCTGGGCAGCCACCTGCTGAGAGGCAACGAGGGCAGCAGAGGTCAGGCCTGCTGGGCGAAAAAATGTGGGGTCTCCGTGACATTTAGAAAGATAAGAGTAGATACAGGCCCAGTGGCAAAGGCTGCAGACCCTGCAGCAGCAATTTGTCCTTTCCTAAACACACACATGAAATGTTTCATGCAGCAAGGACAGAGTACAAGCCACTTGGTCCAACCAATATCTATTCCTTTATTGAATCCTCTGTGGTTTCCTTAATAGCTATTCAGGGATAGAGCATTCCATCTCCCAGGCTCTGCATGGTGCTAAATGGTTTGCATGCATCCTGGAATAGGAAGCTCAGGAGAAATAATAGGTACCAGGTAATAACAGGAATCAAAAGTCACTGTGAATTATGGAAGGGACATGCTACTTGCTTCCTTGGAATATGATACTTTTATAACAACTTTGATCACTTTAACATGCTTCTCAGTGATTTGCCATGATCCATCCTACAAAGTACATAGAATCAGTAAATCAAACTTAGGAGTTCGTAGTCTTTATCCATAAGACAAAGGTAGCAGAGACTGTTACAGCTCCAAATGGTATTAAGTTGCCTAAGCCAGGTTCTTCTAAATTCTACAGAAAACACTCCTGGGCAAAATGAGAGTAAACAAAGTAAACCTAGGGAAAACAACTCTCTCCTTCTGTGTCCTCTACTTGGACAGTTTCCTTTCCCAGAGGTAATTTAGAACATTACAGTAACAGTGACAATAATAACATATAGAAAGTGACAGCATACTCTGCTCACATTCACTCAACATAGATGTGATGTGCTAGAAACAAAATCCCTTTCTGTTCCAAGTTCTTATCACACTCAATACAAGTTGTTTAGGAAACCGAGATGTTCTCTTTTAACACCACTGCTTGACACCAAGCAATGAGAGCTGAATAAACAAGACTGGTCCCTTCACATTTGCAAACATATTATTTTGCTTTACATTCATCCAGCAGGTAACACGCAACTTGGTCGTTATTAGTGACTGAACTGTGTCCTCCTAAAATTCCTGTGTTGAAGCCTGAACCCACAATTTGCCTGTCTTTGGAAACAGGGCCTGTTAGGAGGTGATTGAAGTAAAATGAAGTCAGAAGGGCCTTATCTTCATATGACAGGATTAGTGTTCTTGTAAGAACAGACACCTGAGCACTTGCCTCCTGTCCGTGGAGTGGCTATGTGGCACAAGCCATCAAGAAAGTCTCACCAGAAATCCACTGAATTCTCCAATGCCCAGCCCCAGATTGGTGAGAAATAAGTGTCTGCTATTTAAGTTCATGCAATCTGTGGTATGCTGTAAATGACAGTTTGAGCTGACAAGACAGCCAGAGGTAGGTGGATCTGTTGGTAAAGACTGTGAAAACCCCTTCTGAAGTGACAAAGATGGTGAAACAGACTGAATTTGGAGGGCCTTCTGAACTGAGAAAAACTTCCTCCAACTAAGAATGGAGGCTGAAGTGCTGTCCCTGTGGCCTAATGCACCAAGGAGGCTGAAAATGGAGACTGCCCCCACCCAAGCCTGTGCAGCACAGGTTGGCTAAATCAATGTCTACTTCCTGCCTTTTGTCCCATTTTGCTGCCTCAAGGGCTTCACCAGTATTCAGAGATTTTGAAGATGGAGCTTTCTGAAACCTTAAGTTTCTTCTCTCTTCCTGCAAAGCTGGCTTTGAAGAAATCCTATTTTCCTACCAATTTGAATCCAAACATTTCTGGAGTGATGGGTGTTGCAGCCTAGCCTCTTCCTCCTGTACTGGTGCTCACTGGTAACAATGGGAGAAATAATACATGCTCAACAAATATCCCATGGACTGACAGCTCCACCATGTCAATTCTGTGGCTCTTTGTTATGCTATGTGAATGTATGAATACACCACAATGGATTCCACCTTCAAAAGCACCAATTAAAAATTAAATGAGTGAAAGGAAAACCAGAAGAATAGAGGAAGAGGAAATGGGAAAGGGAGATGGAGAAGGAAAGGGGGATCACCAGGGACTAAAACGGAGTAAAATTCTATGCATGTATGATTTTGTCAAAATGAACCCAATTATCATGTATAACTATAATGCACTAATAAAAGCAAAAAACAAAACAAAACAAAACAAAAGCCTTCTCCTCGACTCTCATCTTTGGTGAGAGTCACAGCGTGAAGGGATGTGAGTCATAAAGTGTTAAATGTGGTCATCTCACACCCATTACTTGCATGGGAAAAGAGCAACTTAACGGGCCTGCAGATATCAGGACAAAAATACTTCACCAAAACCTCCCACTATCCCTCATTTTCTTCCAATTTCCCTGAGGTCAGTATCTGATCTTCTGATTGTTATATTCAGTGCCCCAGACACTGGCCGCCACCCTCAGCCTGTGAGATAACAGTAAGCCTCAGATAACATCAACCAGTGACAATTATTAACTGGTAGCCATTTCACGTCTCAATAGAATACAAAGATGTGGGAACAGCCTCAGCTGTGTCAGTAGGCAATTCTAGGAAATAAGTGTTAAGAATCCTCCCCAGAGCTAATGTTAATTCAAAGTTTAATATTTTTATTTTAAAACCATGACAGGTAGTTTTTAGCAACTGTTTTCCAAAGCACAATGAAAAAAGACACAGTAATGATCGAGCTGCTGACCTTGGAAAGGGTCATATTGACCAGGGATTAGCGGGTAACCCATGCCAACGTGGGTGTGGTGATGCGTGTGCAGGTGCCGCTGGCCAAAGGGTGAGTGCCGGTCCCGTTCCCTTTCTGCTTCTCGTTCCCGCTCGGCTGTGGCCTTTTCCACGGGCTGAAATAAAACAGAGAAATTTCCCCACTTCACGTTTCAAAATATAACAAGAAGGCACACTCAACCACAGCCCCGTCTGCAAAATTGTTAGTGATTAAAAAGGAGATCTACAGATACTGAAAATTCTGTATTAATTAAAGATAATTTCAAAAGACATGCATTAGTTTCCACTGACAGTAAGACAACAAAAAAGAATTGTTCCATCTATGGTAAGCTGAGTTGCATCAATATTTTCCTCAAATGACTGAAACAAGAGGTCTTCTTTTTATCGTCACTGATAATTTCAGTCCTCCAATCTACCTACCTTCCCACAATTTTTATAGACAAATCGAGGAAAAGAAGTAGTTTTGGAGAGCTATTGGAGATCAAATTTTCTAATACATTTTTATGTATACTTTGTGGGGAGAACCTATCTTGTGGTTCAAAACATCTGTATCCATTTGGTTCCACTGAAAATACACATCCGGATATCGTATGTCAATATACAGTAAATACAGTCTGCCCTCCATAATTGTGAGTTCCATCCCAGTGATTCAATCAAATTTGGATCATAGATATTTTTTAAATTCACTGTATTAAACATATACAGACTTGCCATTACTCCCTAAACAATATAGCATAATAACTGTTTACAGAGCATTTATATTGTATTAGATATTATAGGCAGTCTAGAGATGACCTAAAAGTACACAAGAGGATGCGTCAAAGTTATATATAAATGTGCCAATGTTATATATAAACACTATGCCATTTTATGTAAAGGACTTGAGCATCTAAGGATTTTGTTACTCCTGGGGGGGTCTGCAACTTCTTTCCCACAGAATCCAAGGGACTGCCATATAGGAATTCATCATCCTGTTCCCACATTCTGAAATCTCTCAATTTCTGAACACTCATAAAGGACTCCAGTTCTCCCAAATCAAAATTTGATTAAAGATTATGCTCCCTACAGGGGGCTGGAATTGTGGCTCAGTGGTAGAGCGCTTGCCTGACATGTGTGAGGTCCTGGGTTCCATTCTCAGCACCACATATAAATAAATAAAAGGTTCATTGACAACTAAAAGAAATATTAAAAAAAAAGATTATGTTTCCTACATATTTCTACATTCTAGAACCTAACCACTCTTTCACTAAAGTTCTCTTTCTTACTTGGAAAAAAAATCTGTGTACTAGAAGGAAGAGTCACAAAAAAGGATTCATAATTCACCTTTTTAACTTCCCTATATAGTGTCTGGCAGACTTGCAGATACTATGTTTTAAACTTCTTTTTTCTAGCCAAGAACCATCATTCCTTTCTTTAGTCTCTCTTTCATCAGTCTCTAGGGCTGGGAGTTACCTTTTTTCAGAGAGTCTCTTTCACAAAGACATTTATTTGCATTACTTCAGGAGAGTTATAGGGACATGACAATGAGTAAAGGCCAAAAAAACAGCAGATGCAGCCCTCACTCCTTAGCCAAGCAACTCATGCTTGCATTTGAGCTTTACACTGTGCAAGGCTCAAATATGTGTCTGAATAAAATTAACAGTTATTACATGTCATGGACCATCAGCGTAGCTCATGGTGAGCCTCCAAGCATAAACACTGACTATGTGGATGCCAAAGATCCACAGGAGTCAAAAACTCAAATCTCTACAGAAATCAGGCTAAACACAAACTCGAGTGATACAGGATGCGGAGGTTTCATTTACATACATTGAGGGGGAACAGGGCATACCATCTCTATGGTGCTACTTCTTCCATGGAATTTTGGACCAGATTTTCTATTGTCTTAAGAGTGTATCTGAATTTGTAGGAGAAAACTCTGATTTTTGAAAGCTGTCCCCAGAGAAAACATTTTTAAAAAGCTCAATTTGGCTGGGTGTGGTAAACCACACCTATAATCTCCCCTCCCCGGGAGGCTGAGGCAAGAAGATCACTGTTCCCTAACAGATCACAGGTTTGAGGCCAGCCTTGGCAACTTAGCAAGATCCTGTCTCAAAAACATAAAAAGGGTTGGGGATGTAGCTCAGTAGTAAAGTGCCCCTGGGTTCAATCCCCAGTACCCAAACAAACAAACAAACAAATAAAATCCCGTAATTTGCCCAATGGGTCAAAGGCCCGAGACCTTAGAACTATTTAATTACAAGACTATTCTAAAATTGCATCCTCTGTTACTTATTTTTCAATGTTTTATCAGTAATACTTGGCACCAACACCCCAGGTCCTATAAATTTAAAAAGTCTGCCTAATAAAAAACTCACTACCACCATACATGCTTCAACAACACCTGTCCCTTATGTATGAAAACATTTGACTTTTGAACACTCTATTCTTTCTGTACCAAGGACAAAGCAGCATCCTGAAATCACAGCTAGGTTCCAAAACCATTTCTATTTCAAGACTGTTCTCTAGCTCGTCCCTCTTTCTCCCCCAAAACACAGTCCTTATAAATGACAACAAAAGCAGACTTACGGCAGGAGACTTGCTGCGGTATTGGTTGGCATGCTGCTGGAGCAAGTCCAGTGCTTTAGATTCAGTGGTTGTTTTCGTGTTGATGCTGGGGCTGGTATTGACTTTCTCTGCCTCTTCTCTCCCTGACATCTTCCCATAAACAGGATAATGAAATCCTGGAGAGAGATAGGCCCCTGCAGATAAACAACAAATGCCACATCAAGTTAAAAGCTACGTCTTCAAAAGAAAAAAAATATCATTTGTGTTACATGAATTTGGGATAAGAGTCAGAGATCTTAAAATAAAGGGTTACATTAAGAATGGGCTACATCACTGTTAAACTGTATCTAGGTTCTCTGATTTTCTTCTCCAGTTAATTCATCCTGATGAACAGAGGTTATAAACAAAATTGAGCTTACAACCACTTCATACATTTATGTGTCTGCGTAAGTGAAAGGAATAGTAACTATAATGATTATGACAGTAAGTGCTTAGAATATTTTCATAGGCAATAAAGTATCTGTCAGTCTAACGTCTACAGCAGACCATCAGAGACTATGGAACCTATAGCTGAAGACTCTTGACATTTCATGTAAAAAAACCAAAAACTTACATTAAATCAGTTACATCTTTGGGACTTTAAGCAGTAAAAAAACAAGTAAAACAAATGTCACTCTTGAAGCTTCTAATTTGTGTTGAGTTTTTAATAGCTAATATTTGAGCAGAAACTCTTCCCTTCAACATACTTTGAACCCAAAACAGGACACGTACCAGGGTAACTGTGCATCAGGACAGGAGAAACAGCCCGGTATGCAGGGTGGCTGGGGTCATACATCTGTGGATAAGGATAAGCATGCAAGTACTGAATGTATGACTGATGCTGACTCATGGGTGAGGACACAGCCACTCTTGTCCCCCGAGAGTCCTTCCAATTCACAGGTGTTTTTCGATCATCATTTTTCAACTTGTTCTCTTCCATTGATTGAGAGTCAGGACGCTTGGCCTCTTTGGGCTCCTCTTTAATGCTTGTTAATGATACAGGAAGGCTGGGCACACCACTCTCTTTGTTAGGAGTTTTCCTTGGACTATCCTCTTTTAATTTCTTCTCTCTATCAAGTTCTTCTGACTTCTGTTGATCCAGATATTTGGGTTGGTATACATAATGATGCCATGTCCTTGAATCTGGATCCTGGTTTAAAAAAAAAAAAAGAAGTTTTGATCTAAAATTTCAGTTTTTAAGAAAACCCATTAATCAGCACAACAGCACTATCACTGTTACTTCCTTTACTGAGTTAACATTTACTTATGTTAGACAATGTGTTATTCCTCCTTCTCTCAATGTAGTAACATCTGGGGTTATTACTGATCCTTTGTACAGAAAATAAAACCAAGGCTTTTAAAGTTCAGGTAACACCAAGGTCACACTGCTGCCCAGGTGTGGAACTGGGCTCCACACTCAGGTCTGTTGGAATTTGCAGGTGGGCCTTTAACAATGTAATTTCTCAGCATTAAAATAATACCCTTAGACACATTTAATCTAATCCTCATTTTCCTTTTAATATTGCACATAGGTAAAAAGGATTTTAAAAACTCAAGCTAATAGCAGTAAATTTAAGTAATTACTATAGCTATTAACATCATTTAGGAGGAAACTCTTGGTTTCCTAATACGCTTTCTTCCTCTACCATAGCTGAGGCTTCATAGACTGGCTCACTTCGCATTATGTGCTAACGTCTTACCAAAACAAAATTTAAAAGTCACAGCACACCTTCTGGCTTCTCTATTTTAAAATAAAGCCATCTGTAAGACCCCCCAAATTGTATTGTTCTAATGTAGCCTGTGAAGCAACAGCCTGATTTTTAGGCCTCTGGAAGGGGAAAACTAAAAATCCTAATGGCCTTTGTGACCCAATCCCATTGATGGTACAGATGGTATAAACCCACTAGGTATTCAGATCCTGAGTGAACATGCAAAGTTAAGACCACATCCCAACTCTGCAGAAACGGGCATGGGGAAAGGTTCCTCATTCTAATTCACTAGGGACTGTCTAAGCATGGGCATTGGGGGATTGGTGCTGGGAAATACCAGAACTAATGCTCCCAGGGCTGCAGTGAGTCAGGATGTCAGAATCATGACAGAAAGTCCTAGCACATGTGTGGTTTCATGGTGACTGGTTTTCAGGTGTTCTTAGGCTGGCCGGCTGTTTTCTGGGATGACTACTGAGGCCCATCACCCAAGCCTCCTCACCTTCCTCACAAATGCTCAGCATTGAACTCTGCTTTGGGCACTTAACACAGAGTGTGAAACAGAAATCCAAGCATCTCAGGCCCTAGGTGAAATACATCTGGGCCCTCAACTGTATTGAAAAGATGAATGGAAAATGTGCACTTAGGTGCCCAATGAGGTTTTTTTGTTGTTGATGTTGTTGTTTGTTTGTTTTAGGGGGGTTACTGGGGATTTAACCCAGGGGCAATTTACCATTGAGCTACATCCCCAGCCCTTTTTTACTTTATTATGAGAGAGGGTCTCAGTAAGTTGCTTAGGGCTTTGCTCGGTTGCTGAGTTTGGTCTTAAACTCTCGATCTTCCTGTCTCAGCCTCCCAAGCCACTGGGATTACGGGCATCACCACCACACCTGGCTGTGCCCAGGTTTAACATTTTAAGGAAGATGCTATAGAAATTGGAAATGTAAATGAACAAGTCCTTCAGTGATCAGACTCAAAATCTCGGAGTCTGCAAGGCATTCAGCAGCCCTGTAATGGACTGCCCTCACCTTAGACTCAGCAAGAAATTAAGGAACCTCGTCAAAAGCCACAGAATTAAATGATGGCATAGACCACATATCTGCAAAGTGCATGTCTAGAGTTCATTTTACTACACAACATGACAATAAAACAGTGAGCAGTTTACATTTTAGAGCTACACAACAAGTTCTGAGGATCTTTTAAGGTATTTTTCAAGAGAAGTGGAAAACCCCCTGATGTTGGTTTCTCTCCAAGTCTAACCAATTCAAGCCCAGACATGTACGCATCTCAGACTGCTCTCTCTGTTGGGGCCACGCTCCACAATCTTACTTGTTTAAATCTGGAGGTTGGGTCTACACCTGTCTGCTTCATAGAGTCCATGACAGACTTCATTTCTACAGCCTCCTTAATAAGCTGGTGGTTTTCCATCTGCTTAGCTTTGAAGCTGTCGGCCTGTAGCTGCTGCTGGTGATTGGAGAGAAGCTGTGATTTACCTGTCTCCTCAGTTTTATTAGGCACTGATGGCCCTAATTTAGAATGGTTTTTGTTAGGCTCCGGAGTAGAGGGAGCTTTTGAGATTGTGGCTGATGGCATGTTTTTCTGCTTACTGTCCTCCTTGCCCAGCTCCTTCAAGGGGAGCTCAGTTTTCCTTTCACAGTCTCCTCTACCAGTCTGGGCCATTTTCTGCTCTGCCAGCCTCTGGTCCTCATAGTACTTCTCATATTGCTGTCTGTAGGCAGGACTGGTGGCCATCAGAGACTTCTGGTCCATATAGAGTCCATAAGCATACTGGCCATAATAAAGTGACTGAGCCAGGGCGGGATGTCTTTGTGTGATCACTGACTGGTGCTGAGGCTGTAGGGATGCAGAATTATGGTCCACTTTCTTAGACTCTAACTGTTCTGCCTTGTCTTTCTTCTCTGCATCTTCCTCAGATTCCTTCTTGATCTTCATTCCCTGTGTGTTCCCACTGTTCCCTGTTGCAGGGGCACCAACCTGTCCCGGGTGCATGTAACTTGGAGAATAATAAGGATCGTAGCCATGGTAATAGGGAGAATGGGACTCTTTCAGTTGAGACGATTGTGTTGTAGTTGAAGAATGCCCTTTTACAACACCATCCTTACTAGAAATGATATCTGACGGGGAACTGGCCTTTGACCTCATGCCCTCTGACCTGCTGTCTGATCCTCCATCATCAGCAGCATCAGATATGTCTGAGTAGGCGGGGCTGCTGGTCTTTGCTGCTGAGCTCTCAGCCCCATTCTGGGTCAACACATGCAGTGGTGCCATTGGCGCCTGTCCGTTCACCAGAGCACTGCACTCCATCCTCGAGGCACTCCCTATGGAAGGGCTGGGGGCATTGTCTGTGAATGTGTACACCTTATCAGCCTCAGCTTTGATACTGGCCATGCGGCTCTCCTGAGACTCCGACAGTCCATTAGCCAGCCCTTCATTCTTGTTGAGATGGTCCTTTAAAAAATGCCCAGATAAATCTTTGCCAGCCCCCTTGGAGTCCTCTAGTTTCCCCAGCTTAGCATCCATTTTTGGGCTTCCTGACTCTTTTCCTTCTTTGTCCTTTAGCTTTCGCTTCTCCTTTTTCTTTTTGTCCTTGAGTGACACCAGAGCTGGGTTCATGGTGATGGGCTCTCCCATAATGGTGGGCTTTGGTTGGATGGGTTTTAACGGAGGACTCTTTGGTGTGGCCTGGACGACAGTTGTTGTGAGGGAGGGCAGTCCAGGTATCGTCCCCGTGGTGGTGGCTGTAAAGGCTGCAGTAGGTATAGCGATTAGTTGTGGGGGTGTAGGGGCTGGGGCAGGGGCAATGGGCCGGGCACTTTTCAGTTTAGAGAGGTTTTTGTCCATTTTGCAATTGTTAGCTTTTCTGCCCTTTTCTTTATCGCCCAAACTTTTCTTGTCAATCAGTCCTTCTGCTTCCAATTTGGGCATCTCAGCAGTCAAACTGCCATCTACTGCTGAGCAACCCTCTGATGTGGCCGTCATGTTGGAAATTACTGGAAGGTTGTTCAGTTCATTGTTAAGGCCCTTCTTTTTGCCCGAATTCTTTCCGGCTTTTGAACCGATAATAGAACCTGGGCCATTGCTCATCAACTCTCTCTTTCCCTTGGGGGTCCCAGGGGGATTTCCAGCACCAGGAGAGGTGGGGGCCTTCACCTGGTCATAAGCTGACACACTTGTGCTTGGCTCGCTGCATTCGAGGGCCACATTACTCAAGGCTTCCTCACAGTCTGAGATCTTGTCCTCGCTGTCAGGCTCGAACTCCAGCTTGTTCTCTGGGTCTAAGTGTGCATGAGCCTGGTGGTACCTCAGGCCATTGATGTGCTTGTACTTTTTGTTGCAGTTTGGGTGGGGGCAATCGATTAACACTGGAGAGGAACAGCCCTGGTCCAAAAAAGTAGTCTCTGGTTTCCCTTGAGGAGTAGTGGGAGTGCTTCTAGAATTTGTGCGGACACGCTTCCCCGGCTTATTGTCCTCAGAGCTGGAGTTCAGGTCCAGCTCCATTGGAGGCTTGTTTTTCCTTTTGTTGGTAGAGGAAGGACTGGCTTTGATTTCCTCAGCGGCACAATTTGGGGGTGTCCTTCGTCCACTGGCGTTGAGGCTGCCCCGCCTCCCTTTCCCATTGGCCCCCCCTCTGTTCTTGCTCTGCAGCCCTCTGGACTCGGTGAAGCCAGTCTCGGAGCCGGGGGCTGCAGCGGCAGACCTTGCTCTCTTTCCTCTGCCCCGGCCCCCTCTCATCTCCAGGTCACTTGTGGGTGACTCACAAAACCTAGGGAAGCAAGTAACAGTTGTCAAAATGACACCTTCAAAAGAACCAGGTGAAATCACAAGATACAATGTGGCAAAGAGGAGTCAACACCTACATAGCTTGTGGGCAGCCCTAGCCAAGACTCCTTTCTTCCAGTGATACTTTCACCCCCAAATGAACAGGCTACCAATCAATGGCTTATATTCCCTCCTCAGAAAATCAAAGAGAAACAGCTCAGGTAGCTAGTTTCTAATCCAGTTCAAATTCCCATTTTGAGAAAAGAAGACAACAAAACAGAGAAGGAAGGGGTGGGGAGCAGAGATCTTCTGATAGAAAAGCTAGCCATCTGCATTTTACTGTGTTCAGTCCTGAATTGCTCATTTCTCTTCTGCCTGTTTTCAATTACAGGCAGACTTTTAAAATTTATTAATCTCTTTCTATAGTTTCCTTGCAAAGAGAGCATGGGGGAAGGAGAAAAAGAAGAGAAACAAAAGGCCCCATGCATACCTGGGAGGGGCCCAGTCGTGCTTGGTACAGTCCAGTAGGGTCCCCACGTAAGTTTTGTTCCTCCACGTGACATTGACCACTAGGACACCTGCAGGGGGTAAGGGATGAAAAGGGACCACATTTAACACCGATTATTTTATTTCCACTTCATTTATTGTTATTATTTTTATCAGCAAAGTTCTATTCCCACTTTCTTTCAAAAGCTGTGGTTTGCATTCTTCCTCTTTCTGGTTTCAGTGACCTCAAGTTAAAACCCACAGGAAATTGTGTGTGTGTGAATTTGTGCGCGTGCGTGCATGTGGTACAAAAGGGTGAGACTGTGTGTGAGAGTGTAATCAAGATACTGCTGACAGAAGGAAATGGTTTTTGCCATGTCCTGCTGTAAAACAGCAACACTCACCTCTTAATTTTTCTATTATTACACATAATTGCTTTCGTTTGGCAAGCAGCCAACATAAACTAAGCACCAGTTACCAGTGCTTAAACCAGAAGGTGACTGAAAGGAATAGGTTTTGTTTCCAATTCAACAATGTAAAATAATGATGATTTCTATTAACAAAAAAATTATGCACGTGCATAAAAATAGGTACAGAGTGGAAAGTGGGGGCTCAGAGTCCAGATAGCAGACAATCAGCCATGTTTCCTCCTTCCTAAGCCTCCCCTCTTTGACTTTGTGAGACAACAATCAGCCTTGGTATGGTATCTGTTTCACTCTTTGGTCTTGTTTTATATTAAGAACTCCTAAAATAGCCCTCTTAAGAAAATAAATGTGCACAATAGATTTGCTCTTGGGGTTATCTTTGGAATCCACTTTGGTAAGCATTTGCCACAGAGGATTAGAAAAGAAATCTCAAAACCAACACACTTGTTTCCTGCAAGCCGTTCTGCTTTTCCCTATTGCTTTGCAGACAGACAATTTAATTTAGCACTGCATCTGTGAATTACTAAACTTAAGTGCACTTAGTATACAAAATGTCACAGAGAAACGAAATATAACATCCTCCTTGTTTCCCTAGAGGACAGGTGCCACTTTTTAAAAAATCACTCGTTTAAAGCATATTTTTGGAGGACTTAGTTTTTGAGACATAAATAAAATACAGGGCAAATAAATGAAAAATTTTAGTGAGCCTTTGTTTTTTTTTCTGCACCAATCTCCCCTTCTTTCTTGGAAACACCTTAGGACATTGCTCAAAGCTCTTTCTAGCTGTTTTGTTCACTTGAGCTACCAGTGCCATTTTGAATTTTACAGAAAACCTGAACTAAGCTCCTTTATGGTAAGAGACACCTCACAAGGTAAGACTCATTTCCTTGGGAACCTTTTAATAGCAGGTAAATATTTGAATGGTTGGGACTCAAGTAATGGAGAAGGAAGATTTTCTTTCAAAAGTCTCAAAAGGAGATTTAAAAATCGTTTCCCATATGGTCTATGTTGCTAGTGCTTATGTGACAGCTGAATTTACTCACTGTAAATTCAGCCTATTGTAGCAATAGTCTAGCAGGGGAAGAAAAGCTAGGATGAAGCAAAGCAAGCATTTCCTTAACTCATGACTGATTCCTTTGTAATTCCCTCAGGAAAATTTTTTTAACCATTGAATATAAAAATTTGTATTGCGATGATAATCAGCGGTAATTAGGCATTTGGTCAAAATTTGCACAAGACAGAACAATTGGAGGAAAGGATTCTTTATGAGCACATCCCTTCAGGAAAGGGGAGGGGGTGGGAGAAGAGGCGAAGGGGAAGACTGAGCTGGTTTTCTCATCATCTGCTCTCTGGGGCACTGTGTGTGGTGTCAAAGACCTTTGCAGCTGCTTAAAATTCTTTAGCATGTCAGCTATATTTACAGTGCAGGAATATATCTGTACTGCCAGAAGGTTACTGCATTTTAGCTTTAGATGCAATAGGCTGAATCACTGCGTTCCGGAGTCCCTGATGTAGCACAAATGTATAATTAAAACTGCTTGAAAGGAAACATGAAAGAAACAACAAACCCTCCATTCTTGCAGTAATAAAATTAAAAACAGGAAAAGTCTGCACAGACACTTAACATTTGTCTGCAGTGAAAGGCTTTTGTTATTGCTTTTCCCCTAAGGGTTTCGCGTTTCCAGCAAAAGCTGGCCGCGGATTGGCCAGCGCCTGCTGCGAACGCTCGCGTCTGATTGGCTGGGCCGAGGGCGGCCGGCCGGAGCACCCGAGGCAGCGGCCGGGGAGAAAGGAGCCGCGCGGGTGGGAGGATGCTGCCCCTGGGCCGGCCGGCGCGCGCACAGGGGACGAGTGCACCAGGCGCCGGCGGCGGGAGCTCTGCCGCGCGGCCCGACCCCTTCAGTCCGCGCGGGCTGATCTGCGCTAACAAGGACGGTCGGCGGGAAGAAGGCTGCGATCTGCGCTCAGGTGCTGCGTTGCAGCTCCACCACGCAGGTCGCGCGGCTCAACACAACATCCCAACCCGATCATAACCGAATTCGCGGGCTCCAAACCGGATCAGGGGAAAGGTGGGGCCAGAGACAAGTAAGGGACCCAAAGTAATCAATCAATCAATCAATCGGTCAATCACTGGTGATTCGGGACTCCAGGTTGAAACTGTCACAAAGGCTGAACTGCAGTTGCAACCTGCACATTAAAACGATTCCCATCTGCTAGTCCCTAGAAACCACACAAGCAGACTTCTTATCTAAGGACAAATGTTGTGTATTGGTGGTGGTGTTCGGCAGGAATGGAATCCTGTGAAGAAAGGCCCATTTTCAACTTCAGAGGGCCTAAATAAGTCACCCTTATTTTTCCAGAAGCACATACAATGCTCAAAACAAATGCTTCACTCCCTGGGATATTTCCAACGGTTTCTTTCAAGTACTCCTAATTAGATACATGGGCTTGTGTCTATCTTTACATGTGCAAGCCACTCATATTGCCACAGAATATTAAAATCTGCCTAGAATACACGTACAAATACATACACACACATGTTTACACAGCCAAATCTGACCCTCTATGTTGGAATGAAGGCTTAAGGACTGTTCCTCATATAAATTACCATACTACAATATAAACAGTGCACTGCTTCTTTGCAAGGAGGTCTATGTTTAGACAACATCCCATTATGAAGGGCCAAGAATAAAAGTGGGGTTTTGGCTCTAAAACATGTAAACGGTTTATGATTTTGCTGAAATCTCAAATCTTGAATATTCTGTAACCCATAGCCCTATAAAGCAGATTATATATACTAAGGGCATCGGTGTTCTAAATGAAAATTAGTCCTCTAAAAGTATAAAAACAACTTTTATAAATCTGGGCATAAAGTTATGTAAATTGGAAATAAATGTACATTTATTCCCCAAAGATTTGCTGTCTTCTTTCAAAGCACATTTATTCTTTCAAACATCTAGCCTATGAGCTAGGTGCTGGGGATGCTCTATACAAGTCCTTTACATTTTTATATTCTCAAAAATCTCCCAGGTTTATTATCTTCCCCTTTCTACCACAGATTAGGCATGGTCTTTCTCAAAGAGTTCATGATTGCTTTGTAACCTTTTTTTTTTTTTTTTTTTTGAAAAATACCTGAGGCTTATTACTCACAAAGTAAGAAGACAGCAGAAGCATACAAAGGATGGTTTGAGAGTATGTTTACCCCACGTTTTCTTCTCTGTAGTGATGACATTTTGTTTCAGATACTGAAGCAGAATCTGAGATGCTGCTCCAAAAAGCATATTACCTACAGGGCATCTAATATGAATATAATATTTATTATATAGTGCAAATTCCTTATCTCTGCAAGTCAAAACAGCCCTGAGACCTCACAAGGAATCCAGTGAGCTATTTCCTCAATAGAGATCCCAGGGAGATAGGCCCATCAAGGATTTACTCCATCTATGGGGTATACGTTATGTGCTACTGAATCAACACAGTTTGGCTGGAAATCTTCTAAACTCTGTACTTAAGAGTCTGCAATCTTAGAATGAACATAGGCTGGTTGTATATACCCACGTTTACAGAGTGGGTGGACCCTGGATATGATGTTACTGGGTTCCCGCTCTGAGTCAGGGGCATCTAAAGCAGAGGCAACCAGACTTATGCTGGGAATCTGAATCAGGAATATGGAAGTTCCGGAAAGTTTGTACTGTGAGAGGCCCTAAAGGTCGTAAAATAACTAAAAGGCGGAAAGGACCACATGGGCCAAAGCTCCAAGGATGCAATAGCTATGAGGTGAGGAAGACAACTGCTGGAGCAATGCCCTCAATACTTTTGTCCCTTCTTCCTCTGGCCTCATCTTTGATGAGGATTTTACCAGCTGTCACCCAGAATCACCTAGTTATTTTTCAGCCATTTTATTAAAAAGTTGTTCCTTGTCTTAACCTAAAATCTGTCTTTGAATACCTTGATCTTGGCTGTGCTTCTGAAACCCTGCAGAAGCAGTCCACCCTCCACCACCTGACAGCCTTTTGTCCAGGCCAGGACAAAACCATGCTGACATTCTCTCACTTCCAGTTCACCCTCTCTTTTTGTCCCTCCAGCCTAGCTAAGTTTCTTCAAACATTCTTCACCTCACAATTTTAACTCCCCTGAAAGAAACCTTAAAATAAGGGGTCTTAGTTCCAATCCCCAAGGAAAGTGAAATTTCCTAATAAATTAGAACAAAACAGTGACAAACTCCAGTATAATCTCTTATGGAAATCCTTTCCTTTGTCACACACATAACACGCATATCACCCCCAAAATAGTCATTCTGTCCTGGGTTCTCAGCTGGACTCTATACACAGCTTTCCCTGATGGATGCTCACCAGAATCTATATTTCCCTCACCTTTCTGAGTCCATAGCTGGACTTGGCCTCCCTACCAGTGGCCATATAACTGCACTTTACCAACAAAATTGACTGAAGGGGGTGTGGGTCACTTCCAGGCCAGGCCCATAAGAACCTCCCATATATATTCTTCTCATCTCTTCCCCTTTCTTGTGGAGATAAAAATGACTGTTGTGACCTTGAAGGTCATAAGTTGAAGCTGACAGATTCTTCTACATCTGGGTTCCTGAATGATGAGAACTCACCAGATATACTTATTTCAGTCTATTAGATGAGAAACAAGGAAATTCCTACCATGTTTGAACATGGTTACACTTTGTGTCCGCCATGATACACGTCCCTATGACATTTCACTCCACTCACTACACAGGAGCTAATCTGCATCCACAGCCCCCAGGAACATAGCGCCAGGCTTACAGTGAGAGCTCCCCGACCACTTTGGAATTAACTGAAATAGAGATTGAGTCCTGAATGGCTTCTTTTTCCACTATTACCATACTTTTTCAATAAGCAAATCTCTCACTAGCTTATAGATGACAGACATTCTCTATGGAGAGATTTTATTCCAAAGATGTTATAGATGTGGCTTATGAATTATTATTTCTGGTATTTGTGAAGCTGTTTCCTGAAGAAATGGGCAAATGCCTAATTTCCCAGCGGATTGGCATAAAATGTTTATATTATGGTTTAAAGACTGTCTTGGAGTCTTTAAAATGCCTCATCCTTGGGACAGAGGTCTTTGCCAAGCATTGCAAGTGCTGAATTTGGAATCAGACAGAAGTGTTTTTGAACTCTTATTCTGACTACCACATCTGGATGGACTTGGTGTGCACTCAGGCAGAAAACAGAAACCTCATTCTAATAATACCAAATTGTAACCCATTTATGCCCTAATCCTTCTTTTCAAAGTTTACATATTTCTTTCCTTTTATATGTTCTTTCTAGTGAAACATTGGTGATGATAAAAATGCCACAATATGCTATTTTCAAGAGCACAGGATAAAGTTCCTATATTTCAGATATCATGTTATCCCACATTCTCATATAATGTGACTCTTGCACAAAGTATGATTTATTCCTTTGTTCAGAACTCATTCCCCTAATATATCGTTGGTTTTGTTCTGCTGTATTCAGAACTGGGTACTTTTATTCAGGCTGAAACTGACAAAGAGTCCCCTTTATTCATTGCTCCAGCTTCAGAGCTCTTCATCTTCAGATAGAGCCTTCTTCAAAGGACAAAGTTGAGTTTATAAGTGTTTGGGAAAATGTAAAAGTTATTAACTAAGGTAGCCCACAAAATACCTGCCAG
Organism: Glaucomys volans; assembly: GCA_020662805.1. Taxonomy (NCBI): domain Eukaryota; kingdom Metazoa; phylum Chordata; class Mammalia; order Rodentia; family Sciuridae; genus Glaucomys; species Glaucomys volans. The sequence goes on from JAJEJO010000234.1 coordinate 154,687, forward strand.
CCCCAAAGCAGAGGGACTTTCCTATTCCCTACACTAAATATATATGGAGCACTAGTACAAGAAAAGTAAGTGTTGTCACATGACCATAAAACAGTATTTTTTTAAAAAGAGCCCTACTGCTGGGCTGAATGTTTGAAGAGTCATTTTAACCACATCCTGTAATCAAACCATCTGGAACACAGTGCTGCGATTAGTCACCCTGAACACTGGGCTTTATCTGAACAAATAGTGTATGGCAATGGAGCTTGGGAGATAGGGCAGTACTAACAAAAGGAAGTGTAATGAAACACTTCATGCCTTAGTGTGCCGCCACCCCAGTCATAAACCCCAGAGACACGCTGCTCTGGTGTTAATGTACTACTTTATGGAAAGTACAACGAGCTTAAAGATTAAAGGACTGAAGGGCTAAAAATTGCTGGTTTGGGTTGATATTTTCTGTCGGTGGCTGGAATACGTTGGCATTGCTCTATCTGTGTTAATTATAACCTCTCAGATGACAGTTCAGTATTCCGATTAGGGTTCGGTGCTATTTTCAGGACACTGGGAATAGGATTCACATTTATGGGAGGATAGTGGAGATTTTTTTTGCAAGAGGTTTAATGGGAACACTGGGACTTTCTTCTAGGTTCATCTAAACACCATCCATAAATAACAAGGGGGAAAATAAATGAAACCAATACCAAAAAAGCAATGGCAAAATGCTATTCTAATCTGCATTTTAAAAAACAGTATTCTTTCTTACTTGACTGCACTTATCTCTTTCAAAATACATTTGAACATCAGTATACAACCTATGGAGATCTTTAAAAAACATATATATCTGAAAGGATTTTTCCCCTAAATATACTGTATAAGCCTGAAGAAGAAGAAGAAGAAGAAGAAGAAGAAGAAGAAGAAGAAGAAGAAGAAGAAGAAGAAGAAGAAGAAGAAACACAGCTAAAGAAACCTTGTTTCCCCATGGGCCTTATGGTTTAATACACAAAAGAACACAGAGCCACTTCCATCACTGTCACCTCCCCCTGCAGCCTTTGTTCTGAGGCCTGATGAGCTGTATTGATTTGGGAAAATCATTGAGCTTCTTGGAAAACTAGACTCTCGCTTATTCACTGCCATCTATTTCTTTCCCAGGAAGACAGGTGGTCAATATCCAGTTGACTGGTCAGCTAAAAGAAGCTCTTGCTGCTTTTCTTTCTCTTGCTTCCCTAGTAACGTTATCCTTTCCCACTTCTAGAAAATACAATGGCCTGTTAAGAAGTCTAGTGGGCAAGAAGAGGGAGCAGAAATAAGGCTTTTGTCAGGCACCCACTGGGGACCCTAAAATGCTGTCCCACACATTTGCATAGGAGCCTGTACTGCACAAGAGGATGGTAAAGACATTTTCAGGAAGTTTAAGCACTAATGAAAACTGTGATAGTCTAAGGTAAAACTTTTAAAAAATAGGGGATCAAAACAGATCATTAGATAACAATGTTCACTGCAAAAGGAGTTATTTTCTTTCTTTTAAATTATCAGAACCTATGTTCTTGGATGCAAGTTTCATGGTCACAAAACATTCAGAGGTCATTACAGACACTGTAGGTAACAAAGAACATTATGGGGAAAAAATCACATAGAGCTTTTTAGATAGGAATTTTAAACATGATCAGTGTAAAATATTTTCTTTTAAATTAGGCAGACATACACCTCATAAAGTGATCTTGATGACTTGAGGTCATCACCATTCACATCCCTCCTTATTGCCTTACTGCTTGGGCAGTTCCTCTACTGGTTTCTGCTAAAGTATCCAGGATTCCTACTTGGGAGCAGGAAGAACAGGTTTGAGGTAATAGTGTTGGGAGGGAAGAGGAAGACAAGTCCCCTGATCTTGCTTCAACAAGGACAGCAAACCAGAGACATTAAATTGGACAGCATAAAAAAGCCACCCCCTCCTGGGCACAGTGACAAAGGCCTAGACTCACAGCTACTCAGGAGGCTGAGGCAGGAGGATTGCAAGTTTGAGGCTAGTCTCAGAAACTTAGACAGCCACTGTCTCAGAACAAAAATTCAAAGGGCTGGGGGTTCAGTTCAGTGGCAAAGTGGCCCTAGGTTCAATCCTTAGTACCACAAAGAAAGAAGGAAAGAAGGAAGGAAGGAAGGAAGGAAGGAAGGAAGGAAGGAAGGAAGGAAGGAAAAGAAAGAAAGAAAGAAAGAAAGAAAGAAAGAAAGAAAGAAAGAAAGAAAGAAAGAATAAAGAAGACACCTCTGTACCCCCAAGGGGTTGGTTTTTAGGGGTCATGTTCCATTAGGGCTCTGTCAACACACAGCAGGATAGAAAGAATAAAGAGGGACGAGGAAAAATACACCCCCCCAAAAAATAACAGTTTTCTGACACAGACATTTGGAGCAATTTAAATGCATAAACTGAACAGGTACATATAATGCATACAGTGTCTGTGTGCATTTGCACGGAGAGGTTTCATTTCTTGCCTTTGAGTGAACTTTCCAGTAACTGCTTCCTTTGAGGCTTGGGGTTTGGAGATAAGCAATAGCAGCACTCTGATTTCCGATGCCAAGTTCTAAACCTGAATTTTCAAGGCGCCCGCTGGTTTATCTGAACTCTGATGAGTTTAGATGACAACTTCTAACACTAGTAGGTTCCTCACACCCTGTCCTTTTTTGAAGCACAATGTCCTCATTGGAGGATACTGGATTTCTCTTTCCCTTCCTCCTCTCTTTCATCATGAGAAGACAGGAGTTCAAAGCCTACTGTTAACAGATTAAACCCCCTCCCCCCAGGCCTGTCTCACAAGCTTTTATTATTAGTTCATTAGGAGATATTTTTCTTCCTTTAAATAAAAGCATTCAGAAGTTTGGGAATGGTATTTTCTATATATTTGTTGAACTAGGCTTACCATGAGCCACAAATGGTCCAGTTCTTATTGTATTACCTCCCAAAAGTCATTCCTTTCTCAAGAATGTCATTTTAGGGCACAACTACATACAAGTGGTCAGGGTCTCCCACAGTGAAAGGGAAACAACCTCTATATCCCCTTCTCCCCCCATATCAGACTCACAAGTCTCCTAAGATAAGCAACTAAAAGAATGTGGTCTTTCAAACCACCACTCTCATCCTCTCCTGCGCTTCATGTTAATTACAGGACCTTTTCAGCTAACAACTCCTACACCCAAGCCCTCCACGATGCCATTACCTCAGCTGGAAAAACAGGTAAAAGGAACAGCAGAGCCAGACAAAAATCAGCTCTCCTCAAGGCAAAGCCTCCCCGCCTCCCGCGCAACTCTGTCTGAGGGACAGTCCTCTAGGGGGCTGAGCGGGTAAAAAGCTGTGCATGTGAAGTCATATCCAGCTCTCTGCACTTCCTCATTTTCTGGCTCAAGCAGCCTTCTGTCTCTTGCTGAAGCCTCTTTGCCCCCAACCAGGAGCAGGGGAGGGAGGAGCTAGGGGAGGCAAAGTAATTATGGAGATGAATGAAACTGAAAGACGAAGAGGAAATAAATAAAGAATGGAAAACCTCATGTGCTTTGCGGGAAGGGTAGGCAAGGAAAAGGAAAGGCAGAGATATGGGTCCTCCCAGCATCCCTAATCACCTAGTCTTTCTCAAAATCCTCCTTCTCTCCTAGATCAGTGCCGGTTAGATCAGTGCCAGTCTCTGCCACGGGTGATTAGCAGAGTTTTGGGTTTAAATGCTATTGAATTGCTTGTCAAAATATGTGCAGTACAACTATAGATTGTAGGATTGTGTTTTAAAGTAATTTTTTTTTATCCCCAGTCCTTGAGCCATAAGGAGACAGTGGGAACCAATTGACAATTATGCTCCACATCAAAAAGCTGCTACTGATCCGTGTATCTCACTGGGATTGAAGAGCCAGGCTTCCTATAAATTATGATGCTTTATTTAAAGTCAGAGCGCTTATTTGCTTTTGTGCCAGCTCTGGGTCCTTTTCATCTCTAGCTCACCGGGCCCAGGAGAGCACACATTCCTACAGCTCTGCTGGCCACCAGCTGTGTCCTCTATAAATCATAAAACCTCCGAAGGAGTCATTCTTTACACAGGCCAACAACATTTACTGGAGATGATCGCTCTGCTATTATTCCACTCGCTGAAATTTAAAATAGCAATTTACAACAGCAGCTGAAACAGGGAACTGCCTCTCTTAACTCTGTGTGTGTGAGTGTGTGTGTGTGTGTGTGTGTGTGTGTGTGTGTGTGTGTAGAACAGGAGGGATCTGCAGGCATATGGCACACAAAGGGGTAGATTTTGTGTGTTACCAAAAAGCTACCATCTTGGCCAATCTAGAAAGAAAAGAAGGAATGAGAACATCACAAGGCTACTCAGTGCCCTCCCAGTTCAGGAAAGAAGGGTGAATGAGGTTTCTTGTGCAAGTACCCCTCCTGTTCTCACTGGGAGTGGTTTGCCCTGCAGGCACCCTGGGGAGCTGTTCATACACTCTGGTAACACACAGCATGGCTCAGGTTCAGAATGCAGGAAAGCTGAAGGGACTAACTCTAATCAAGTTTAATTGGCAGTCAATTCTGAAGAGGAGGAAGGAAGATCATGGTGATTGAATAGAGAGCACCCTAAACTCCCAGACATTTCTGGTTCACCTCAGCAGCTGCTGCATCTTGAACTGACTTAAACCTCCCAGAGCCTCAGTTTCCTCGTCTATATAACAGGGACAATGTGATTATTAAATGTCATGTGATTTAGGTGAAGCACTGGGCATAGGCATGGGCATACAGCAGTCACTCAGTGAATGTACTTTGGCTCCCCCAGCTTTTAAACCTCTCTGTAACTTAAGCCCTACTCAGAAATGCAACCAGCAAATTTTCCTGCTTTCCTTCCAGGCAAGGTCCCTTAGATGCAGGCATCTGCAATAAGTGGCCTATATTTCCCCCTCTTTTCTGTGGTGCTGGGGATTGAACCCAGGGCCTCAGGTACACTAGGCAAGCACTCTACCACTGTGCCCCAACCCCAGCCAAATTAGCCTGTAGTCTTGGCACAAGGCTGACTGCAGATGCAGCACATTCTATCCTTCAGAATCTTACAGGCACCAAGTTCCAACCTTAAGGACATTTTTTTCTTTTTTCTATACCAGCCACTAATTTCAACCCATACGATGTTATATTTCCTGACAAACACATCCATTATTTGAATGAAGCATTTCCTCATCTGACCACTCAACGGTGAAGTGCTCTGAGAAATGCAGTTCAGTTCTCTATCACTGAGGCCTTCTCTCTGGACTATTTAAGGTATGGAAAGCTCAATGCAAGTTTTTGGGAACCAGCTAACTGAACACCTGACATTTGCCTAGATTATGAAGTCAAAATTAAAGCTCCCCAAGTTGGGACAACAGAAATGAGACACAGCAGCAAGGCTCTGGGGGTGCAGCTAGATTGGGGTTAAATGTGAACTTATCGGTCCAATTCCCATCTAAACAGATCAGTTTTCTTGACAATGGTCAGAGGCTGCTTCCCACCCTCCCCCTCCCACATTCCAAAGTTCTTATCTTTCAGGGAAGAGAAAAGGCCCAACAGAGTTACAAGTATTTCAATAACGTGCTTAGAGACCAGCTCTTTTCTGTAAACAAGCCTAATGAAGTGTGACTAATAGTGCTCTCCTTGAGCAGAGGGATGGTAAAAGGGCCTTTGTTAGCACTTACTGGAGTAAAGTCGTCATTTTGCTGGAGCAGAACAAAACTTAGCTGGTTATTGATCAACCAGCCCTGCTGGGTGTCACTGCTTCACTGTCTTCTTCTATACAGTGTGTGTGTAAATACACGTGTTTATACAGACATGGGGATGATGTTCCATACACACATCCAGGCATCTAAGCTAACTTTTGGTTCTGTTTCTCTGCAAACCAGATGAAGTATTCAAGGAATCCAGCTTAAGTCTAATTCCTTGCTGACATTTCTATCTCTTCCAGTCCTTGAGACTACCTAAGCCTGTAACTGAAGCTCCCCATGGTCACTTGGTAATTGTTTCCGAAGTCATTTAGATTTCACCTGACCTGGTTATTACATTCTAAGAGGTGATTTCATTTTTGTTTTTTAAAGACATTCAAAGTTGCTATTTTCTCTCCCCATTTCACCATCGGTTCTGAAAGCCTGAAATTATGGCTCCAAATGTTAAGAGCTAAATGAATTATTCACTTCTTCAATTAAAGTGTGTCTTCAGTGTCATCAACACACACAACAATGATGTTAGTAGGAAGATCTGAAGTTGGCTGGGACTTCTTTCTTGGACACAGGGAGAAATTCAAGTCAAAACATGCTTTCCTTGCGAATCTAAGCACAAATTTCCGTATAAATTATTGACTGCACTTTGGCCTCGTCTGAAACATTAGCCCCACAGGCTGATAAGTTCTGACCCCAGGTGGCACATCAGCTCTCTCAGAAGAGGCAGAAACATTAGTGCTTTGCACTGGGGACTAAGGCGTGCGAGCCAATCAATCAAGTTCTCTGACAGCTTTTACAGCCCCTGCGCATTAGGCCCAAGTCAACCTCTAAGACTCCTATTGTTCGCATTATTCTCTTCTTCTCTGGTCTGATGAAGTTAGGGTTAAGTCCAAGGCTTCAGCAAGAGAGAAAGGCTATTGTTAGTAACTCAGTCTTTATTGACTCTGACCTGCAGGGCAGCCAGCTTCAAGTCTTTTCCAGAAAGTAATGCACTGTTAATTGCTGCTCATCATCAGGGTGTGTTTTATACACCTCTTTCACTGGAGGAAGACCTGAGACCTGACTAAATATTTCAACATCTTTCCAGGTTGCCTTCTATTTCACAAGAGTCAAAACACGCACACAAACACACACACACACACACACATGTCACAAAAATCTGATTTGTATCCACCACTGTCTCTGAATTACTAAATCTAACACCAATGCAAACACGGAATGTTTGGCTGGACAAGCTAACACTTGGGAGTTGGCACATGAAACAATAAATACATAGTTTTTTTCATGGCAAATAGCTGTGGGGATTAGTACATGGGGCAGGAAAATGCCTGATAGAGGAATGAAGCGTAAACCTATTATTTCCTTCTGATGACCTTTGCTTAAAGAAACTCAGAATCTTTTTCAGTTGAAACTGGTAGCTGTCTTTGTCAGTAGCCAGCAACAGACTGGTTGGTTTCAGGGTGAAGTGCACAAGGTCCCACTAAGGCTGGCTTTGAAGAACTCAGCACTTGAAGGGGTGGCAGAATTAACTGGGCCAAAGGCTGTCTCATTTTCTCTGAAAGAAAAACCAGGCAAACCATTCTCAATTCTTACCCAGCCAGGCCTCTTTGGGAAGAGTGCAGGGAAAGGAGGCAAGTGGCTGGGCGGGGGTTAGCACCAGCAGGCCCAGCCAGGCCTGCCACACAGGAGCACCAAAACTCAAAACAAACAAAATAAAACAAAAAACCCCACCTTGTCATTGAAGGTGGTGAACAAAAGACTGGAATTTGAGGAAGAAATCACATGTTGACATTTTGGAAATCAAATTTCTTGAGTATAAGAGTAACAACACAAAAACCAAAAAGCTTTTTTTTGTTTGTTTGTTTTTAGCTCAATTTTTGACTGAAAATTTTTCAGCTACAAAAACCTTCAGTATTTAGCTAAGGGATTATGTTACTTTGTGTAGTAAATTCCAATGTGTGAATTAATATATATGAATTAGCACACTTTTGCAAACAAGCAAGTAGAAAGTCATTTTTCTGATGCCATTTTACAGTTTGCCCCATGAGTGCTTCATGATGTACTAACTCCCTGCTGTGTGACAGTGATACTAAGTTTTTCAACGAGGTAACTGGTTAAGAGAACAGTGCTTTTTGTCCTAATAACCTCTTGGTGCAGTGGTTTCCATTTTATTGAGTCCCAATCAACTTTAATATTAGAATGAGACCAAGAAAGACAATTTTTGCCATGAATTTCTTCCCTTTAAGTCACAATTGTTTGACCACAGCTTAAATTTGTTTAAAAAAAAAAATCTTTAATTTTAAACCACCAAGAATGCATGCTCATAGCAGATTGAATTCACAAATACAATGGGCTATCAAGGTTGAAAAATATTTTGTGACATGTCTAAAATAAAATGGAATGTGTAGCCTGTTCTTACATTTAAGTAGCTGCCACATAAAGACAGACTATACATATAAATAGACAGACTATATGTGTGTGTGTGTGTATATATATATATAGATATAGATATAGATATAGATATAGATATATCTATATATATATCTTGGTGTCCAGGGGGTTACAGGATTGATGCCTACTTCCCCCATGGACACCAAAATTTGCATGTGCTCAAGTCTCTTATAGAAAGAGTGAGTATTTGAATAAAACCTACAAATATCCTCTTATTTCTTTCAATATCTAATAAAATGCTATGCAAATAGTTGTGTTGTTTAGGGAATAATGATAAGAAAAAAGTGTTAATACATGTTCAGACAGACTTTCTTTTTTTCCAAGTATTTTTATCTGCTGTTGGTTGATTCTGAGGATCTGGAACCTTCATTTATGGGCTTACCATAAATTATAAATCCTGAGTTAATAAAGATGGAAGCAAAAAGTGGAATGCTATGATTGGAGTGTGTCCCCTCCAAAATTCAGGCAATGTCAATGTGATATTAAGAGGTGGGAAATTTGGGAGCTGATTTGAGCTGATTGGGCCATAAGGGCGCCCACCTCATGATGGGATTAGGTGCCCTGATAAAAGGGATTGAATGGAGTTCAATCCCCTCTTTGTTCTTTGGTCTTCTAACACATGAGGACACGGCAGGAGGGCTGGACTAGTCCTGACTTTTCTGCATCCAGGACTGTGAGAAAATAAACTTCTGTTCCTTATAAATTACCCAATCTCAAGTATTCTGTTTCAGCAGCACAAAACAGTCAAAAACAAGAGCAAAACAGGTATTACTAAAATGTTTCGACCTATGGGCAAACTGCAAGATTCGCTTACTCAATCTTGATGGGGTTGAATTTGGGGCTTCAGGAAGTCAATTTGAAAACTAACAAAACAGTGTCTTTTTACACACCTGGTAGTTAACGGTTGTGATACTGTCCCCAGGGGGTAAATGTGGAAAATAAATACAAGGAACAGTGATAGAGAGGTTAGCTACATGTAGGTCACAAGATAAGTGTTTTTACACAGATTAGCTTATTTATTCCTCAGAGACTATGTGTTGAGTTCTTATCACTGTTCTACTGATGAGCAAAAATTAACTCTTAGAATCTTTAATGGATTTGCCCCAGGACAGAAAGTCAAGAGGTTGAACATAGGCCATTTGACTTCTGTTACTGGGCTTCCACGTGCATTCTGTAAGTTTACATACATGTGATCTTATAGATCACACAAGTTTATGAAGGAACTACACATGCACAGATGGGACCCAAAAGGGGAAGAGAGGCCATCTCCACGATGACCAGCAGTGTGCCTGAGATGCACTGCAGATGTGCAAATCTTCCCAACTCCACATTAGGTAGCATCACACTAGAAGCTTAAAATTGACCTTGGTGGAGACAAACATGCAGAAAATAGCAAATGCTGTGGGGTTCTCCCTCTACAGCTCCCATCCAGAGCCAGTTATTATACACTTACTGGCACAGCAATGGTTATAACATTAATTTGTTGAACTGCTAATCTTCTCTCACATAATAATGTACATTGTCAGAGAAAATCAGGGCCTGAGAAAGGCATGCAACCTCAAAACCCTTCTATATTCATGTTTAACTCTTTAGAAGGTATCTATAAGAGAAAACTGAGGATGATTCTAGAACTCACTGTGGCATCAAATTCTTATGATTTTAGTTGATGTTTTTCAAAGGATCCCCAATCCCAGGCTTCCCCTTCTGTTTAAGTGCTCACATCTCAGTGGTCATGGAGTTGTGCCTATTTTGACTTCCTCATAACTCTTGTCTCCACGCCTTCTTTATCCACACGACCTTCCAAAATCAGGCTTTGGTTAAGTCGCTACAGGTTACCACTTACGTCTCTGCTGCCTCACACTTCAAGATGACTTTAAATACCCCTGGGACACAGTAAGTTATTTCACACTTCCCTGCTTTGCTCCTATCTTTTGCTTGGAGAACGATGGCCTGCCTTGCCTTACTTAATCTTTGGATTCCAAGTTCAGTTACACTGAACTCCAGGGAACCCTTCCCAAAAGCCCTGAGACTGTCAGACTGCCCCAGCAGGTATCTCTGCAGACGCACTTACCACGAGATTCCAGACGCCTGATTTTTACCTGCCAGCCTCTCTGAGTTGGCTAAGCACCATGTGTTTTTAAATATCTGCTAAAGTGTAAGCACTCAACACATTTTTTTAAAAGGAAAATGAAATATTAAAATGAATGAAAATACAGAAGAGCTCCTGTATTATAATTACATACACACATCAAAATATAAAAGTGAAAATTGTAAAGTTGAAAACTATCAGCTGATTGTGGTACCTCCTCAGTGAAAGAGCTCCTTTCAGATGATTTTCTCCACTTTTAAAATAATCTGATAACAATATAAATATAAACAATTTGGCTTTATGCACTTTTTTTCTCTCTCTTTTTTCTTTTTTTTGGTACTAGGGATTGAACCCAGGGGCACTGGGTTCCCATTCCACCACTGAGCCACATCCCCAGCCCTATTTTTATATGTTTTATATTTTTTTATTTAGAGACAAGGTCTCACTGAGTTGCTTAGGGCCTCGCTAAGTTGCTGAGGTTGGCTCTGAACTCGCAATCCTCCTGCCTCAGCCTCCCAAGTGCTGGGATTACAGGTGTGCACCACAGTGCCCGGCTCTTTTTTTTTTTTAACAGAATTTTTTTGTGGAATAAATAATCTTACAAGTTAACAAAACCAGGAACTCTCCTCTGGGATTTCAGAAGCCATCCACTTTTATTGAACTATTACAAAAGCAATTGATGAGGTACATTTGTCGCTCACCTGATGCAGGAGCTCTAAACACAGGCCATAAGCCACCCAGCCACGGCAGATTCAGACTGTTGGCCTCTTTCAGTACTCCTAGCAATTTAATGAACAGTCATATCCAACAAATCTCCTCCCAATAGCCTGCCAGTGGTTATTCTCCCAGACTCTGGGCCCCAAAGAGAGATTTGTCATTGCTTAAATAAATTTTACAGATGTAATAGATAAAGGCAATAAAAAAAACAGAGCTTTTATAAAACAAAGTTGACAGAGCAGAAAGCTCTCTCTCCATAATGGCACGTACATTTGTGCGTACCAGGCGGCTTGTGTGTACCAAAGGGAAATAGACAATGAAGACCAAGGAGCATGAAACGACAGCCTTCTTTGCCTTTCAGGGAACGTAAATTTTATTCGCTGAGTGTAAATCTTAAAACCAGGGGTTTCAATCTGCATGTGTGATCACCAAAAATTGATTTCAAGGAGATAGAAAATTACTTAACATATTGCCTGACAATGTGAATCTCAGGTCACACATTCATGATTGTCCAGTCCATGGTGGAAAACTCAGGTGATGCTTTCTTACCATGACCCTGTTGACACAGACGATTTCATCTGCCTTTTGGTTAGCATGCTACTACTAGAAGTGGGCACATGCACCTCTTGTCCTCAACAACTGGCTCATGACCTCCAATAGGCACTTTCTTGGTGCCAATTCAAATGCAGAACAAAAATTTTCATTCCCAATATGCTTCTGTATATCTCCTGTTCTCCACGTAATACAAATATAGTAGTTTCTTTATAAATCTCAGGTCATTAAGCTAATAGGAATCACATTCCTGGCTCCTTAGATAAGGGAAGGACACGAAGAGGGAATAACTTCACAATTCTTGCCTTCCTAACATAATAAAGACATGTTGTTTTTTTCCAGAAGATTGGTAATGCACTCATTAGTCCCTTCACAACTGAAATGATCAAAATACAAATTAGGTTTGCTGTGTGCGTGTGTGCGTGTGTGTGTGTGTGTGTGTGTGTGTGTATGTTTAATCTGTTTAACAAATTGTGGCCTTTAATACATAATCCCATTTAATTAAATTAATCTAATTTTATGTTGAGGCATATTTTCAAAGAGAAACTTGGTAAATGTGTAGAAATCCTAGTATGAAGGCATGTATTCTATGAAATAGAACATAATAGTATTCTACAAAATACTAATAAAAAGTTTTTAATGAAAATTGTCATTCTAAAACAACATGGCCATAACAGCAGCAAAAATGTAAATGCTGGTGATCAAATCAATATAGATGCACATTGTGTCCTTTGGTGCAGAAGATGACCGACATATAAGTTCTCATTTACTTCATATAAATTAACAATTCAATTCAAAGTAAAAATGAACTGCCTGATCCCTGAGTGCAAGAGGTATTTGGGATCAACACTTCAAGATAACTTCCATTTGGACTACATGTATTCACCACTAGTGTCATTACATAAAAAAAAGAAAGAAAGAAATTTATTGCAATGGGTTTAGAAGTTGGGGCGGCAGGAGGGATGGGAGGACCCATAAATATTTTTTACCAAGTAATTGCACATAAAGCACTGTTTCCAGCTACACGTTTTCTTGTAGCTTAGATTCCATATGACCCCAGAGGAAAACTGCCTCTCACAATCAGCAAAACCGAGCTCCTGGGAATAGTGCTCCCTCCCTGCAGTTCCTGCAGACCTGATCACAGCTTGCCCCTCCCCTCACGGTCACCTTTGTTGGAAGGACACACATGGTAGCATTAATGCCACTGGTAATCACTGTAATAAGACCTTCAAAAATGAGGCCTTCTAGGTTGAAATCCCAAATTACAGAGAAAGTATGGGCAGGCTAATGAAAAGCGCCTTTAGCTCTTCCCAGAATGAATATTACAACACCAGGAAACACTCTTGTTTGTGAAATTTAACCAAGGGCCTACAATGCTGACTGTGGGTGAGGCACTATCCTAAGCATCTTACACATATGAATTCACTGAATCCTAACTCCCAGTGAAGAGGTACCATATTATCTCCACTTCACAACTAAGGCATGAAGAAGGCAGTAGTAACTACCCAAAGTCACTTAGGCAGTAAGCTGCAGAACTGTGCAATAGAACCCAGTGAGGTCTGGCTGCAGTTGGTGACAACCGCCCATGTAGAAAACCCTGGTAGAAAGAGAGTGGCTGAAACCATTCCTGATCTTTCACTCAAGGGATTGGCCGCTTGCCCTCATTTGTTAGGATTCTATGCATACACAACAGATAATCGGGTCACACTATGAGCTTCATCAGATCATGTCTAGAATTCTCACAAAATAACAACCCTCCAATGTAATTTTCAAGCACAGAAGAATCTTGGAGATCATTTATTCCAAACTTTCTCTCTTTATCAGAAGGAAACTTGCCAGAGACCAGAGAGGTTAAATGGTTGGTGCTAGGTCCCAAGACTAATAACCAGTACCAAGACCACAACTGGGTCTCTTCCAGTGGTTCTTTGCTCCATTCAGCGTGAGCTTCCTTTAAAGCCCGGCCCACAGCCAGGAGTCATGCAGGAATAATGAGACTGACACACAGCTGAGTGATGAATACTGCTCTGGAGAATAAGGGGGTCAAGGAAAGGCCTCTGTGAGGTCTGGACAAAGAAATGCACTGGCAATAACCAAAGTCCTGTAGTAGGTAGCTAACACAGGAAACAAGGACCCCTCTTTTTATTTAATCAATCCTAAACTTGTTGGCCCAACTAGCAAGGAAGCTGAATGTCTTGAATTTATGACATATGAAAAGAATGAACTAGAAGACATTTTTTGTAAAGGACATACACTAAAATGCAACCCACTCAATGCACAAAACAACCTGATGAATTCAGATGAAGCATGATCAATTCAGATGAGCTATGACCAAAGACCTCTCCAGAGAACACCTTGATAAGACAAGAGGGACAAGTGGGTGACAAGAAAGAGCCTGATGACTCATCACTCTGCCCTTCAGAAATCACATTACAAAATAAGAGTGTATCTAGCTGGGCCTACAAGTCCTAGGGCTCCAGAGGCTGAGGCAGGAGGATCACAAGTTCAAAGCCAGCCTCAGCAAGTTGGCAAGGTCCTGACCAATTTAGTGAGGCCCTGTCTCAAAATAAAAAGAGAGAGGCTGGGACTGTAGCTCAGTGGCAGAGCACTTGCCTAGCATGTGTGAGGCACTGGGTTCCATCCTTAGCACCACATAAAAATAAACAAATAAAATAAAGGCACAGAGTGTCCATCTACAACTACAAAAAATTTTTTTTTACAAAGTAAATAAGATAAAAAAAACATACAAAAAGGGCTGAGGATGTAGTTCAGTGGTTAACTCCTGGGTTCAATCTCAGATATAAAAAAAAAAAAAGTTTATTCTCAACTTACATTGCAAGTCTCTTGCTCTACTTGTTTTATTGTATCACAAGGTTCAGAAAGTAGCCACTGGTGGCTGAAAGGTGGGGGCTGCACCTTTAGGCATCCACTGAGTGCATTTTCCAAAACACAAAGGGGATGGGGGTGGGGACCGTGCTGAGCCAGCACATCCACAGCGGCCTGCTCCAGTGGAGCCTGAGCATCGCACAATGCCCACCAAAGGGAGCGTTGCAGCAAATGAACTCTGCAGGCTGTGAGGCTCCAGCATCTTCTATATGCTTAGAATCAGGTTCCCTTTCTGAAGGAGGAAAAGGGTACGTTTCCAAGCCGGGGTCCCTGGATGGACTACAGGGGAACCCCCACCCCGCCCTGCACATACCCCTGGAGATGGTATATTTGGGTTTCAAATTCTGGCCTATTTTCCCCTGAGTGCTTATTAAAAATACTAATTCCTAGCTCTATCCCAAGGGCTAAAGTGATTTTTATCAGAGCCACTAGGCTAACAGACTTTAAAGAAAAATGTACATCCTACATAAAATAAAATATACCTAAACCAAGTTTATTTTTTCCAGGAAAGAAATGGGCACTCGTGATTTTGATAAATTACTTTCCAACATCCTGGGGGCTGGGGCTGCAGGTAGGGGTAGGAGGTATTTTGCTATTCCTTTGAAAAAAAGTCACGAAGGAGCCTGGAATGAGGCTGAGAACTTTGTATCTGCCTGAGCTCTTTGACAGGAGTATTAATACAACAGCTTTACTTGGTTTAAAGAAAGAATTATTTCACCATCCACACTAATCTCTTCTGGCAAGAGGCAGAATTCTGCTGTGGCCACTCAGAGCAGATGATGGAGCCCAGCAATCCTTTCTTCATGGAAGGGAATTTGGGACTTTTCAAAATATTAATATAATCTCACTTATTAAGATAAAACGATGGGCTAAAGAACTGGAAATTCTCACACTGGAGCCGCTATCTATTCCTTTCCCTTTTTTTAAATGGAAAGGATCTAGAAAGTGTCTGTTCTCACATCAGAGCCTAAAATATTCACATCCTGATGTTATGCAGTTGTGTGCTCTTTTACCAGAAGTCAAATGACCAGACAGGTCCCAGTGCAAGATAAAATAAACTGTGGCTCAGGGACAAAACTAATGTCAAGTTTAGCTTGTCCGTGGTCCTGGGCGTCCTCTGCTGGGAAGCCTGTGTGAAGGTGGTATGCCTGGGCAGTGCCTTCTGACTCTACCTAGGCACCCTCCCTGAGAATCCCCTCACCAGCACCCTTTTCAGGAAGTGTATCAAAGGCCTTTTCTTTTCTTTTCTTTTAAAAGGATAGAAGAGAAAGACAGAGAGAGGGAGGAAGAGAAGCGAACAAGCTTGCCTTTTCTACCCTGCTCCACCACAAAAAAACCTCTTGTGAGGTCTTCAGAAATAACAATTCAGCAAAAAGTGACAGCAGAGCAACCACTGAGTCAGCCCTTATAAGGCCTTTTCAAAAAGCTGCTTTCAGTGAATCAATTTTCAATGTTGTTTCAGTTATTCTTAGATAGAAAACTTTCTACCCCCTCCCCTTCTCCTTTGGAAATTTGGTAACCATAGTTTCTGTATCCTGCTGAGACTTGATATGTAGAGCTGTATTCTACCTGCTATTAAGCTGCTGATAGCAGTGTTTCTGTTGCAATTTATGAGCAATGTCAGTTGAAGGCAGAGAGTATTGTACACACTATATTTTCCCAGCTGGAGATCTCCGTGAATGGAAAGCAAAAACATGAATACACATGCACTGTGGGCTTGAGGGAATAAAAAGGCAGAAAAAAAGTCAGCAGGCTAAAATCAGGTGGGTGGTCTTGATTATAAACCAAGTAGATAATAAAATATTCAAAGGAGGCTCTAACTAAGTGGCCAGGGAATAGAGATACGAAATATAAAGAAAAGCCCAGAAAGGTCTTTTTCTGTTTGTATGTCTCCAGCCTAATTTCTAGATGGGTAATGTGCCAAGACTCACCTTGCCACCTGGGGTTTTAAATAACTTGCCATATCCAAAAGGTCACTTGAAACCACAAAAACAAATCCCGTTCCACGTTAAGTTTCTAATAACTCCTACAGCACATAGCGAGAACAAGAGAGTCCATTTCCAACCTTCTTTTCTAAATGCCTCCACCCACACACTACCTCAAAGGCCAAATTTAACTTAACCAAAAATATCTTATATGGATACTGAAATTGAGTTTCTTTTTGTGGTTAAGAAATAGGTTCATCACACTTCCATGGACTGTTGTACCAAGAAGTACACAGAAAGGCTTATCGTTCTTATACAAACCCCAAATCCATAAAAAGTGAATGAATAGCAGAGGAAGGATAAAATAACCAATCAAGAAACTAATAAGGAATGTGCTGGGGAGGTAGCTCAGGGGTACAGTGCTTGTCCTAACCTGTGCAAAGCCTGGGATTCAATCCCCCACACCACACACACACCAAACAGATTAACCAGCAAAACCATGAAAACGCCAAAAGACTCATTCTTTCCCTAAAAACTCTACTGAGAAATGCAACATAAAATATCCATAGCCACCATATTTAAACAAAGTTGATGTAACTCTTTCGTGGCTAAATAAAATGTAGAAATAGTTTGTCTATGACAGTTGTTCCCAATTCTGTTGCATATTATAATTATGGAGAAAAAAATTTAAATACCTATGCCATGGATTGGTCCCTAACAGTGTGAGTCAGTTGATCTGGGTTCCAGGTCACATTTTTAAAAAAATGTGATCCTAATGGGAAGTCAGAGTTGAAAACCCACTGGCCTAAGTTCTTCCTCCATGGAAAAGATGAATTTCTAAATGCCCTTAACTCCATCAGTGGGCTATGATGACTGGGAAAACTCTCTGCCCAGTGACAAAAGTGTGTAAAATGAATGAATGGCTACAAAAAGCAAAAGGATCACCCAGTCACTGGGGCAGTATTCAAAATATTTCCCAAGCAACTCTGGTGCAAATCTTCAAACCAGGTGTTCAGCTGTCTTCCTCATCCAAATTTAGGTGTTTTCAATTCAGATACTCATCTCATAGTACCAACAATATAAAATAAAAATACTGAAGCCTATTAAATTTACCAAGCCCAGAGCTAAACCAGGGGGAAAGCAATTACCATTTAAATAGCAGCATGAAGTTCTTTGAAGGAACGGCCTTTTGATGTTAGGTCTCCAATGCTAAAAGGCAAAAATCTCAGATCTTAACATTGTTCAGAGGAAACCTACAGAAAATAAATATGTTTCCTAAAAGTTCTTTCGTCAGAAAGAAGTATGACCCCAAGTCATTTATCATAGGCTTGTAGTCACTACGTGGTGGCAATAGTAAGGTCCTAGTAAATTAAGGTGACTCTGAAAAAAAAATAAGAAGAAGGGGGAAGTGCAAGGGACTAGCCACTCTCAAACTGCAAACAACGGGCAAACAAGATTAACCTCAGCTGGACACAGTGGTGCATGACTGTAATCGCTGGTTCTTTGGGAGACTGAAGCAGGAAGATTGCAAGTTTGAGGTCAGCCTGAACAATTTAGTGAGACTCACCCTCAAAATTAAAAATAAAAAGGGCTAAGGATGTAAGTGGGTGGTAGAGAACCTCTGAGTTCAGTCCCTGGTACTGCAAAAACACACAAATAACAAGAATGAAAAACTTAACCTGAGAGACTGGACACAAGCAATTAATAAATTTCTGGAGCCTTCAATATCCAGTTACAGGAACTTGACTGTGATATCTCCAAGTCCCAACACACCTTATCCCTCACTGTCAGTACGGGCATAGCTATGCCGCCTTTCAAACAGATTCAGCAGGAAAAATGGGAATGCTCAGTACTATCAAACTCAGTCTCTTAACTCACACAGAGGAACTTTCCTCTCCATATGATTGGAAATCTCTCAGAAATGATTAGAAACACTAGACCACATGAAGCCTAAGAAGGAGATATAGATGTATCTCCCACTCTCAACTGTTTGGCAATTGATGAACCAGTTAGTAGATTAAATGGGTTGTACATTATGCAGGCTCTGTGAAAAATATTCACCCCCTAACAACAAGTGGTCATCTTATGCTTTTAATTTCACTCCTAGTAATGTGCACAATGCTAAGCACATAGCAGAACTTAGTAACTTCTATTGAGTGCTCTCGGCTTTTCACCTTTGTTTTTATTTCTCTCTTTCTTTTGTAATACAATGGTATATTTGAGTATGTCCATGAGATGAAAGTGAAAATGAAGTAGGATGGAACTCAAACCAGACAAATCCAATTTTAAAAAAGATTTGATAGAAAGAAGAGATGAGGGAGGGAGAACCCTCCAGTATAATGAGGCTTTTCATCAGTTTCGGCTTTTAATTACCTGTGATATCCTTGCTTTTTATAAACAGTTAAGAATCTGCCATATTTCTATGATCAAATGCTTACCTCTAAATAGGCTGTTTATTTCAAGGATTTACACAGCATGTAGTTTATGATCATTTAACTATAGAAAGAAACCAATTATGATTTTTCCCTGAAATGGCATAATTGACACCTTTTGCTGCTTTTATTCATTTTCCCTAAAAAAGAATTTTATTTTAATTATTCATAAAGCAACATGTGCCTGCAGAGCAAGTTTTTGTACTCAAAGGTAAACCAGGTAAATTATGAGAAAATATGCTCATAACCATAATGCAGTAAAAAGTAGAATATTTACTGGGTAATATTCCCCAAATTTGTATTATAAAAACAAACCAAAAAAGAACAACAACAAAACCCCCAAATCAAAACCAAACCAGAACCAAAATACCCTATAGATCCTGGAAACCTGGAGTTCCCTGACCACTCCTCTGTAATGTGCAGCAACATCCAGCAATCTGCACCTCTGTAAGCATTACAAATGAGTCTGCAAGCCAAATCAGGAAAGGGCTAACCAATCTGTGTCTGGCACTGGATTCAAGGAACTCACCACTGAGCACATGAGTACCTTGGTTCAGAAGCTGCTCTGCACATTACTATCACCTGGGTGATGCCCACCTCAAACTTAGAACCTCTGGGAGTGAGACCCAGGCACCAGTACATTTTAACTTCTAGGTGAGTCCAGTGGACAGCCAAGATAATGAACTAATGCCCTAATCCAGTTTGGTGTATCTCTGTTCTGGCTACTCATCAGATAACATGTAGAAAATGACAGGCTAATAATAATATTTTTTTCAAAAATGACTGGACTCTTCTATCTTAAACTAGCTAAATAAGAATATTTGAACCTGAAACCTGAGCCCTGGCATTTTTTTTTTCCTAGTTGCTAAAATCATTTTAATGTGCTCTGGATTGAGGAGAATGGGTATTATAGATTCTGAGGTTAATAAACAGTATTTAAACAACTTAATAAGCTTTCATCTAAACACTCCTTTTCTGTGAAGCATGATTATGTTTGCCAAATAAAATAACGAATTAAAAAGCAAAACAGCCTCTCCTTTGAAGAAGGCTGCAACTCATCTGGTCAGATAAATAATAGACGAAATAACAAAAGAATATCATGAAATACTTTCTCAGTAAGGATAATATTTGTAGAACTGTGAAAACCTTAAGTGTTGAGAAGAAAACTGAAAAGTGTCTAGTTTTCAGTTCCATTAACTATGTGTACAAATCATCCCAAAGTGTGCAGCTTCTCTGGGAAAATACTGAAGCTGATCGGGAGTCAAGGGTTTGAGAGAAATAAAAGTCCTCTGGAGCCTTCCAAGCTGACCACTGCTTTCATCTTTGAAGACTGCCGTTTTGCTAGACAATCCAAGTTTCAATTCAAGTTGAACACTTTCAATCCAAGTTCCCTTCAACAACTTTTAGGGCCAGTAACACCAGTGGCAGTTTATACAACAAATAGCACATGTACTAATAAACACTTTTCTATTTTTAAAGCCATTTTTTATCTATTTATTTGTCACATTATTAATTTCATCTTACTAATGAGAAAAATAGGCCCAAGGAGTTGAATGACTTGCTTAGAAGTCTCTCATCTTGACCAAAATTCACTCACTGAGACTACAGCCATCATAGATTTAGAAACACTCCTTTATCCATTTGAGCCTAAACCCATTTTTATACCCTGCTCCTGGAGGGGAAAAGGAAGAGATAGGCTATACAGTAAATAAGACTCCATGCCCATCTGAGACAAAACGATAATAATCCCGAGAGCAGCCATAATTTTAGGTACTTAGTTCCTGAAGAAAATAAAGCAAAATACAGGTTTAGAAAGTGAGAAGGGAGAGGCTAGTTTGGGAATGGGAGTGGAGGATCCCTTTATGGGGAGATACTACCCAAGGCAAGAGCTAAAAGACTCAAGATGGTACCATGCAAAGGCCCTCGAGCAGCAAGGAGCTGGAGCTGCAGAAGTGTACCTCTCCATTTACTGAACTTGGCTTATCTCAGAAGACATACTTGAAAAGTGGTACATATTTATTGAGAGCCCAGTGTGTCCTCAACAAAGTCAAAGAGATGCCGTCAAAGGCCTTTGGTGAATTCAGTGTAGCGAAGTAACCAGATCCCCAGAGACAAGAGGCCAGTGCAAACAGTGAATGTTCCATGAACCCAAGAAAGAGAGGTGAGAGTAGCACATGGAAATGAAGTGGCATTTCTCCTTGCAGGTTTCCTTTTCCTTCTGTTTGTCTTTTTGATCTTAAAATTCCACTTGGCTCCTCAAGCTGTGGTTTTAACAAATATTAATGAAATGCATTTGCAGCAACAATCCCCTTTATCTGGACCACTGAAAGAGCAGAAAAACAAAGCTACTGTTCCTTTATACTGCTGTGTAAATGCGGGCCTTTCTTTGAAGTGTGTAATAAATGGTCATTTTATAATCTATAGTACCTGAAATATTTAGCGAAACAAACCTTACGAAAAGAAAAAAAACCCCAGCACACTGTTTAAAGTAGATTGGTTTGTTTAAAAACTGGCTTAGAAACCAGGAGACAACATTGAAATAGCAAAGAACTGGCCACAATCCAAAAGTCCATGGGCATGAGATTGTATAAATAATGGTGTATTCAATCTGATAGAGCAGTGGCAGTGAACTTCAGTTTAATGTAGAGCAGAAAAAGCAAGTTGAGAAAAGACACCATGCATGATTCTGTTCATGGAAAGTTCAAAAAACGAGAATCTAAGCAGAGTATTATTTAGGAATTCAGAGATTTATGATAACATACGGGAATTGACAATACAAAATTAATGCTAGCAGTCACATAGGGAGAACAAGAAGCAGAATACAAATGAGAAAGGGTCACAGGGGTTTCAAAAGTCCTAAAAATAAACTTTCCTGTTTTGATTTTTTTTGTGTGGGGGGTGGGGAGGTACTGGGGATTGAACTCCAGGGCACTCGACCACTGAGCCACATCCCCAGCCCTATTTTGTATTTTATTTAGAGACAGGGTCTCACTGAGTTGCTTAGCACCTCGCTTTTGCTGAGGCTGGCTTTGAACTCATGATCTTCCTGCCTCAGCTTCCAGAGCCGTGAACTTTTCTGTTTTAATCTAAGCAGTGGGAAATACATACATATTTGTATATATGTATGCTTTCATATTGTTCTTTACACCTTGTCTATATGTTTTAAAACATATTTTGTATATATTCACTAATTAATAAAATGTCTATTTCAACTGACTTAGGAAGAACTCAAGATCATCCTCACTTCAATGCCACCCCTGCTTCTTTCATATTTGTGTGTAAATTCCTTTTTTAAATTTGTTTAACATCCTTTCTTTCATTTATTCAATATTTTGGTGGACACAGCCTGCAGAAAGGGGAAAGTAATCTTACCCTTTGAAAGGGAAAACACGTTAAAACGCAAAGTAAATTGTGAATGTAAACAGTGTCCCAGCATACGTGATGTGCGTACCCCTCTTTGACAGGACCTGGACCCCACAGTGTCCTGAGATAGTTGATACATGACACAGCACAGGGTCTGCAAGGAGCACTGCAGCACATTTGTTTACAAGCGTGTATTTTACAGGAAACCAAGGACTAATTTCCCAAGGCTCATAGGCAAGTACTTCCAAAAAAGGGAAAAATAAAACTATTATATATCCGTGCAAATCAAAATTCATAGAACAGTGGCAGGCAGCCAACCCAACTATTTCAGGTCTGCTATCCCATCTGCTTGGCCTGTTAACTGTCGGAAAATACAAGCAAATCGCTTCTTCTGCAACTAATTCTCAATAGGGCTCCTAAAAACCAGACTCCATGATGCAACTTTAATAAGACAGAACAGCTTATTATGATCAATAAAGCAAAGCCTTCCAGCAGTTGCAGAGCCAAAAGCTGGCTCTAATGCCTCTTCAGTGGACATGGAGCCTGAACGTCATCCTTGCCCAGCACTGCGGAAGGCCCCAGGCCAGGAAACACCCAGATACCAGGAAGCAGCTCTCTGTCCTGATTCCCCTCTGCAGATGAACCCAAAGGCATTCTCTTCCTGCTATATTTTATTAGTCCCAATATGTGGTAATTAATTTACTGCAGGCCCTTAATTCATAAATGGATCAAATAAAGCCTTATATGGCTTTTGGCAGTCAACCCTTACCAAATTATAGTGACTAGAAGTTTGTTCAAATGCTGCCCTTCAGCTTGTAAAGTTCAATTAGAGAGTTCTTAGCTTATTGTGCGACTTAAACCTTCAAAGAAGGCATTATTCATGCATTTTCCATTGCCAAAAAAAGAAAGCTGGCAATGAAGCAGTTCCTAGAATGTTGATCCAGGCATTACCAAGACATTTAAAAACTCCAACTCTTAATACCCAAAGGCCTCCAGTTTGAGGGGAAAAATCCCAGTGAACTGTAATAGACTAAAATTAATCTAATTAACTATGGAAATCTACATAATAATGAAAGTCTGTCCAAGAGTGCACAAACATAACAGCCTACTAGGGTTTCATTGTTGTTCTGTTTGTTTGTTTTTTCTCTATATTCCTCTTCTAAGTGCCACTGATAGGTTCCTGCATGTGTAGTCTAAACAGACTTGGGACTTAACTGGAGGTTGGTTAGCTTAGACTGGCCATCTGCACCACAATGGTCTTGCCATCTGAGTTCTCACAAGCTTATCTAGACTGTCCCGCCAAGCAGTTTAGTCTGACTAGCATTTTGTGAGCTTGCACGTTAGCTGATGTGTACGTTGTCTTTGCTGTCTATTTCTGACAGGGCAGATGACGGCTCTGCCCAGGGCAAGAGGGCCAAGAACTTTCCCTCTGATGCTTTCCTTCCTGGCAGGTCTGTGGCTGCCCTCAGATATGAAAGAGATGGGTGTATTTTCCCAAGAGTACACTATTAAGTCAGAGAAGTCCTGGGCAACAAATCTCCATGTCTGTCTGCAAAAGAGGAATTTGGTCCTGCCAATTCGGTAAACATCCTAGCCTTCCTATTGCTGAGCAGGAGACTTAGATGAAGGAGCAAGAAAACAATTCCACATGAGCTACTGCCAGGGAGGCTAAGGCTCTCAATCTCCTTCAAGCTAAAAACAAATTAGCAGCTTTGCCTGCATTGAGCTGGCCATCCGAAAGGAGGCTTCTTTTCTCTCCAGGATTACAAACTGTCCTCCGCGAAAATAACACTTTTAAGGATATAAAAACATTTCCTCCAGCTCACAGCCTGTCACCTTAGTAACTCCATTGACACAACAGCACCAACTATGCACACGCACCTCTCAGCACCCACATCCAGCTTGAAGAAGGTGCTGGAGCAGGACAGAGAAGGGAGGAGTGCTTTAATCCTGGCTTTCTAGGTTGAAAGATAGTCATGGGTTGACTTGGCCTCCTTTCTCTTCATTCATCCTTTCGGATGACAGTATTTATTGGTGGCTGCCCATGTGCTCTGCACTGAGGAAACATTCATGAACCAGACAGACAGAAATCTCTGCCTGAGAAGAAGATATCCATGTGAAATCTATAATCATCTTTCACAATCTTTATACTCCAGAAAAGAAAGCAAGTATCTTTTATTATTCAAAAGCAGGTGGGCTAAAGAAATAGCACCTTTCTAGGCTGAGAACAAAAGCTTACAAACACAAGTAAGTAAATGTGTGTCCAGAAGTGAGCCGGACCTCAGCGTAGCAGGGGCCCTTGGTACTAATGAGGTGTCTTCCCTGCGCCGGTCCCTTGTGGAAAAGGAACGTGCTAATGAGACCTGTCTCAACTCTTAAGTTCTTAGAGGTGCAGTTGTTTAAGGGTTGGCCAATGAAGTGGGGAGTTCTGAAAAGTTTATGAAAAATCAGCTGGGAGGACCACTCTTGCTGCTTAAAAAAAAATTAAAAGAACAGAGTTAAAGCCCAAGACAATGACCTGGCAAAGAACCATAAGGAGGGAGGTAGGGCTGGGGTTAAAAGGAGTCTGCCCATTCCAAATGCTACTAAATTGGTTATATTTAGAAAACCAAGAGCCAAAAAAAAAAAAAAAAAAAAAAGGCAGTTTAATGGCATAAGATGTTC